>VYXF01004078.1:1121467-1139397 GCA_013397295.1 Polioptila caerulea
CCCCGCACGGGAGCGGCGGCAGCGGCCGCTCCCAGCGGCGCGGGGCTTTCCCTGCTGCAGGGGACGCGGCTGGGCCACGAGCGGTGGCCGTAAACAGAACCGCAAGAACTTCCACCTCGGCATGAGGGAAAACCTTTTTTACGTTGAGGGTGCTAGGCCGCCCTGGGAGGTTTGTGGAGGCGCGCTCTCTGGAGACATTCCAAAGCCAGCTGGGCGCCTTCCTGCGTCACCTGCTCTAAATGGCCCTGCCTCGGTGCGGGGATTGGAATCGGTGGTGTCCAGAGGTCCCTTCCAAGCCTGACAGTCCCGTGATGCTGGGACTCGTTCGGCTCGGCCCGTGCCGTCCCTGTTTCCCTGATGCCGTCCTTTTAATCAGTCCTCCCTCTCACCAGTGTTTCCAGTGTCTCCAGCTGGAGACAGCTTAGGAGAGGGGGGAGCGAGAGAACAGTGACAAAACCTGCCTTTCCTTGGTCATGGGATTTGCCCAAGGATGCCTCTTGGAAGTGAGGTTGCTTGCAAAGCGTTTTCAGGTGTAGCCATTCCTTTTCCCCACACTTCATATTCCTTGGTAACTGGAGAACTATCAGCATTTGAAACCAGGCAAGGGGCGAATGCTTCATTAAAATACACTGCATAAAACACATCATGTGGGATCGTGTTTAAAGTGCAAATTATATATATATACATACACAGATACATATATTCTGCAAATACAGTAGAAAGATAGTAAAAATGTAAACCCGGTACATTTCTGACAATAACTGCTTCTTGTTTTATATGGCTGAAAAAATTTAGTTTCTGAGTTCATGCTTGTATCCCTTTTATGAAAAACAGAGAAGGGGAGAACAGGAAATGCAATGGCATCTTCTATTTGTCTGTTGAATTGAATGTTCGTGTTTGTTCCTGTAAGCCTCCAAAGGCTGTACTTTGAACACACCACTTCGCCTTTACAGTGTGTCGCCACAAGATAAGAAAATAAAACTGAAGTTTCTGTCCCTGGCTGACCAAAGCTGAGATCGCAAGACCTTTTCTCAGAGTAAATATTAGCCAGCTTGAAGACACACTGTCTATGAAGAATATTAATTATGTACCAGGAATCAAGCCATAATGTATACCCAGTTTATTTGACAAAAACAGAACACACTGTTCTGCTGCTAGGGGAAAAACGTGGGGGTGGGGAAATCTAGCTCCTCCTCCAAAGCCCATGTTTGTAAGTTAGAATGCTCGTTTCTATTAATTACAGGAGCAAAACCAATAATAGACACAAAACAGCCTTGATGAGGATACCACGTGGCCCAAGGCCACCCTCAAAACCTGATTTGCTGTTCACTAGTCAGGAAAGGACGGAGCCTGATGTGAGGCGGATCAGCTTGCTGCCTCCAGAACACAGAGTCCTCCTAAGGCCGAGTACACCCAAGGTGCCTGAGCAGATCCCACGTTTTAGTGTAATAGTAGTCTGCCTTTACCAGTGTTTTTGTGAAGCCAGGTCACCAGGTTGGTAGTGAGAAGTTGATCTTGAGGCCCCTGGTGTGCTGATGCTCCACGCTCTAAGTGATTTCTGAAGCAGCTCATTAAGAGCGGCACAAGAATACCCATTGAGTCTATCTTTGGGCTCTTCAATGAAAAGATGATCATTGTTATGGAATTGTTGATTGTTTATGTTATTTGTGTTTATTACCAGAGTTGTGTTGCACCAGCAGTGCATGGGCAGAGCATGGGTGTCTCTATGCCTACGAAAGCACGCTTCATACATGAGTTCTTGACCCTCCTATCAAAAGCATAGCTTTGCTGAAAGCATCACCTAGAAATTACTCTGGTGCAGCTGTATTCCACTGCTTCTTATCACAGTTACATAGCTGTCAGATAAAATTTGGATATTTGGGTCATTTGAGGGTTTTTTATAGATGCAGCTATGGGTTTTGCTGGCATAAAACCTGCTAAAAGGCCTCTAAACTAGACCCACATATAGCACACATGACTTGAGGATCACCAGCAACTGATGATTAAGGAAGTTTTGCTGGGTAGCCGTGAAATTATAGCACTACATAAGGAAACATATCAAGATAAAACACCTTCCAAGAATTTATTACATTCCAAAACATCTATAGTTGAGAATATTCATGGTTGTGTTAATGTGTTTATGGTATGAGATTAATTTTCTTAGGAAGTTTTATAAAATTCCTTTAAACTGTTTTATAGCTATACAAGGACTGGGGGAGGGGGGGCAGTGGGTGGGGGGAAGGATCTCCAGGCATCCAGAAATGTTCTTGCTGCTTCTCATTATGGAAAAGTGGAAAAAAAAAAACCATAATTGAAAATGCATGCTTTTTGACATATCTGGAAGAGGAAAAACAGACACTGGAGAAACAAACACAGTGTTGATTTTTAAATATTGGTTTAATGAGATGCAAATTACCCCTCCGTGTATGAGCTGAAGTGCTTTGTTCTCCAGCCCAGACTCTCTTAAGGAAGCAGGCCGTATTTCTCGGTGGGCCTCCCAGAGGGCGAGGGTGCAAAGCTTTACGCTCTCCTGAAGCTTCCAAAGCAGCTCCGCTGTCATCAGCCTCAAAACTCTCCAGCAGCTGATTTCTGGAGCAGAAACAGACTGGAAAGTTTGCCGATGTAGCTGCAGTTAACCTGGTAAACCCTCCTAGAGACAGGATCCAATTTAAATTGCTTTAATAATTATCTCTTGCTTATACCAGAACTGCAAAGGGTGTTTTGCTGTTGAAACCACACTTGTGGGTTTTTGCCAGCAAAGCTGTATTGACTGGCGAGTGTTGTTACATCCTGCTATTGCTAAATCAGCAAAATTTTAAAATATAAACCAAGTCTCTGTTGTCTGCCAGCCAAATTACTCTTTGTCCAGGTTACATAGGTGTCAGGCAGCTTCCCTCACTTTTATTCACCTTTAGAGCTGTACCTTAGTGACCTCTGTCCAAATAACCACAAGCTTTTTATAACTGGATTATCTCCTGTTTAGAGCTAAGCACCTGGGTTGTTCTGAATGCGGAGAGCCTAGTTGTGTTCATAAGGTCAAAATGTAAGAAATGCTGGCATTGCAGATCAGTGGAAGAACAAAAAATTGCAGTTTACTTTTCCAATAAGTACAGCTGAGTTGGAGATGCATGATGAAGGAACCATCCACTAATATTACTTTCAAAATTCTTGGTATTGTAACTTTTATAATATGTTTCGGTTTTCATACCCTCAGAAATTCTATATTTAGTAAAAGATCATTTGCTGGGTTGATAATTAGGAAAAATTCAAATACAGACATAGTGAAAAATATGGTCTAGACCTGTATTGCTTTCCAAAGCTTTGCAAGATAGTCCTGGAAGCTTGTAACCTCTCTAACGTTTTCATTGCGATGGGTTCATCTTTACAGGGAGGCAGACAGACCTCAAACAGTAATGAGCCAAGATCAAAGACTAAGGATAGGTAGGGAAGAAACTCTTGAGTCTATGTATTCCTGCCTTTGTCAATCTATTCTAAATACCATGGCAATTAAAAGATCTCTGAAATATTTTGGACAGTATTATCAACATAGCGCCCAAAGATGTGACAGTAAGCCCTGTGAAGCACATCTTTATTTACACTGACTTTAACTGTGTGGTCTTCTTTAACTGTGGTCTGTCAGGTCTGAAAGCCTGACCCAAGCACATTTTACCTTGTGTTCCTGGTGCTAAAGACTTGCTACCTTCCCAGGAAGGTTTGTGTAATCTTTGGAAACCCCATGTTGTCGCAGCTAGATTGTTACTGGTACCCAAGTTGACATGCCACCAGCTCACCTTCTGAAATGACATCTTGATGGGTCTTGGGAGACTGGAGGACTCAAAACCCAGATATATTTTACTCTGGCACATCTGTGTCATCTTCAGCTACCCAGACAGATATTTATTACTATTCTGTGTTAGCTGGATGACATTTTGCTGGGCAAGGTTCTGGGTTGCTACAGAAACTGTCTCTGCAGATCCATTCAATCAAGCAAGGCCCTAGTGACAAGACTCATGCTTTCAGCAAGAACATAAATTATTCACATTTTTGCTGGCCAGCTCTCCATACGTCCTCTACAAACAGGCTGGCAGCTCCAAGGAAAGGAGCTGCAAATAGCTGAAACTAATATCTAGAGAGTTAAAGGCATGTTTACTAACGTAGACTATATTTTGGAAACATTTTGCTTCAGAGACTAATTTGTTTTGGTTTGTTTTGGGGTTTTTTTTGACATGGGCAACCCCAGCAAGCCTCTCTGTCAACTATTTTTCAGAAAGATAATGGGAAAGACTCCTGGTTAAACTAAACCATTCCTATCACACGGCATCACACTCCCCCAGTTATCCCTTGTGCAGTACAGCCACCAAGGAGGCAGCTGGCTTTCTCACTGATGGAGCACACAGTCATATAACACCATGGAATTCACCTGGAGAGGATTCCCTGGTGTTTCAGATCTGCCTGGCTCTCTCTGCCCACGAGCAGCACAGATAGCACTGGGTCACTGGGTACCCATAGCAGTGAGAGACTCCCAATGTTGAGCCTCTGTTTACACAGGGCACTGCAAGTGCTCATCAAAACTTGGCATTAAGCTGGAGAACTGAAATGCTGCTTCTACACACAAATTCAAGAGGATTCCCTCTGTGCAAGCTGTAAACCCTTGTCACTCCGACTTCTTCCATCTATGCAAACTGTGCAGATTTAATCCATCTCCTCCTCAACCACACTTCTGCTGTTCAATTCTGAGAGTTCAACTCTTCCTTCTTCTACAGCAACATCCCCTTTTACAGCTATTTTCAATGAATGTGGGATGAACGTCAACAAACACGGGATAGATGTCAAGGAGTATTGGATAGATGGAGTCTACAGCAGTGTTTGGGGGAGTCAAGGTCTCATCCATCTTTAGCTAGAATTTGCCCAAGAATTTTGTGAGTCAATTCCATGTAGGTAAACAGTATTTGGGTTGTTTTAGTGTTTAATGTGGCTGCAGCTAGCCCAACCTCTGTTCAAGTCATGGACTATCTTTTTTTTGTGTTTTAGTGTGATCTGATAAAAAGTCCTTGAATTAATTTTAAAGTTTGTGCTGGTTTTGGCAGGAGCAGAGTTGATTTTTCTCACAGTGGCTGGTATGGAACTGTATTTTGGATTTGTGCTGGAAACACTGCTAATAACCCAGGGTTGGTTTAGTTATCCCTTAGTGGTGCTTACACAGAGCCAAGGCCTTTTCTGCTCCTCATCCCACCCCACCAGCGAGGGGGCTGGGGGTGCATGGGGACGGGACACAGTCAGGACAGCTGGCCCCAAGTGACCCAAGGGATATATGACCCGAGGCCATAAGGTGTCATGTTCAGCATATGGGGCTGGCACAAGAGGGAAGGAAGTGGGTATGTTTGTAGTGATATTTTTCTTCCCAAAGCCACCATCACCTGTGATGGAGCCCTGCTGTTTTGGGGATGGCTGAACACCTGCCTGCCCATGGGAAGTGGGGAATGAATTCCTAGGTGTGCCTTGCTTGTGTGTGCAGCTTTTACTTCACCAGTTAAACTGTCTGTATCCTGATCCACAAGATTTCTCACTTCTACCCTTGTGATTCCCTCCCCCTTCCAACTGGGGCAGGAGTGTGAGTGAGGGGCTGTGCAGGGCTATGTTGCCATCTGGGGTCAAACCACAACAATGTCACATGTCTTTAGTGGTCACCTGCATCTGGCAGAGGTTGTGGGTGCCACATCATTGTGCTGGGAGCTGCCACATAAATTACAGCCCCTCCTGCCTCTCCTGTTCTTCTCATCACCGCTGTTTCTGGCTGTGGGATATTCTGGGGGGTGTTTTGGGGCTTCTGGGCATTGCACCAACTTAATAAATGTCTGAAGTTGGTATGAGAGAATGCATCTAATTTTCCCAGGTCCCTTTTTAGAAATATTCCTAGTCTGCCAGCTCTGTGGCATGAGGAGACTGGAAAGCTATGGACTTCTGGTTGTGATTTCAACTCCAAACAGCAACAGAATACAGATACACAAGAGAGGAAAGATCTAATCCAGTCATATTCATGCAACTGGTATTTCTGCCAGAAACAACAGTTGCAAAGTATGGCAGGTGATGGAAGGTGTGTTGTGATTCTTTTCACTTCTCAGATCCTGTTGGGAAAACCAGCTGCTCACCAGCTCCTACTGAGCACGTGTGTCTGATTGTTCATGCCTTAGTGTCCAACTTTGTGCTGGTCCCCATTGAGTTGCAGACCTGAAAACATTGCTCTGATTGTCAAGTTTGTTTTGAAATGGAATCCCATCCTTCATTATAACTGTGGCCTTCCCAGTTTTGCACTATTGGTAAGCTTCAGACATGTAGTTTTTATTCCATCATCTGCATTGTTAGTGAAACATTGAACAAACGTGGAGAGACCACAGTAGCCACCTTTCTGTGCTGAAACTCCATGAAACCAGATTTGTACCAGGCCTGTACAGCTTTCAGGTAGTTTGTTTATGAACATGCACAATGACAGAAATTTCACTCAAGTCCACATATCTGGTGATATCTACAACTTTTTGCTTATTTATGAGTCTTGTCAGTCTATCATAGAAAGAAATTTGCTTACAATTTCTATTAGATATAATTTATACCTGATGAATCTCTGCTAGCTGCTACTACTCTCCTTGTTATTTTCCAAATGCTTACAAATCACTCTTTATCTACTCCAAACTGAAGGAACAGAATGTGGCTGGTCTCTAATTTGCTAGTTTCACAGACCAAAGCCATCAAATCCTACTTCTTATTGACGGTATTGAAGTCACACACCTTACAGTAACCCACTAGAAATGCTGGAATTGATTTATATAATGAATTTACAGCCTGCACCACTGTGTGCTCACAGCTAGCAAGGGCTTGACTAACAGAGGAGTGTCTGATCTTTGCGCTAACAGTCTGAAAATCAATTGGGAATAAAAAAGAGTGTAAACATCAAGCTCTGAAGAGGAAGAGCTATTCCCTTATGTCTTTATGGAAACAGACCTGAGATGGATGCCTGCAGGTGCACGTCACTCTGCTCTGACAATGAATCACTGATAAATATTTTCTGAGAACAGTTACACAACCAGTTTTGCACCCCTTTAGAAATTGTAGCTGCTTTGCTTATGGGACTGTTATGTGAGGCGAAAAAAGCCCAGCTCAAGTGGACAGTTTCATTCCTTTTTTACTCTCCAAGAATCTGTTTACCCATACAAGGTTTGCTATTGGTTTGATGAGATTTTTTTCAGATAAATCGATGTTGCCAATTAACTAATGTCTTTATTGTTAACAAAAAATTGAAATGTAGGCAAAAATTTGCAAGACATTTTTAAAAATGTATGTTTGAGGGGATTTTGTTTGGTTGGTATTTTCTAATTAAAAGCAAAGCTCCCATTTCTCTTTTAACAAAAGAACCCTGTGCATCAGATAATGCTAGTTTGGCAGTGAGGTGCAAAGTAGTTTTCCCAAAATCAATAGATAAGGTAAGTGGTGTCTTTCTTTTTAGCTCTACGTTTAGATTAGTAGGAAGCGCCTTCTAATTGAATTGAATTTCATACTGTTCCCCGGGGCATTTTTCTGGGAAGAACTGTTGTGATTCTAGGCTAAAAATCTCCCATTTGCCTGAAGTTGTTAATTTTGGGGATTCAGCTTACTCTACTAGCCCAACGATAGCTTTGTATAGTGGTGAAA
Source organism: Polioptila caerulea (assembly GCA_013397295.1). Lineage (NCBI taxonomy): Eukaryota > Metazoa > Chordata > Aves > Passeriformes > Certhiidae > Polioptila > Polioptila caerulea. Next base: position 1,129,151 of record VYXF01004078.1, read on the forward strand.
AATCTTTTTGTGTGTATTGTATTGCAGAAGGTTTCCAGCAATTCTCTTGAGAAGAGCAAATCTGGTCTTAAGATGGTGCTTTTAACTCTTACAGAACACAGCTGTGGTTCCAGCAACATTAACACCCACGGAACCTCGAGGAGGAGACAAAACAGACACCCTCCCTCTATTTTCCCGCTCCCGTGCTGGACGGCTTTCAGTGTTACACTAACACATCTCTTCCCTCTCTAATTTTCAGCCCAGACAAGAAAACCCATGCATGGATCAGAAAACAAATGATTCTTGCAGTGCCTCCAAGCTCGTGTGTTCATTAAAATACAATTGTTGCTAGCTCAACTGCTGTAACACTTCCTAGAACCTCTTCTTGTCCCACCCTGGACAGTCCCTGAAAAACATCAAACCGCAGTGGACTGGTCTCCACTGCCGGGATAACCACACAGAGGGTGGGGGGACTGCAGCATTATCAGCATATTATCTCTTGTTATCCAGAAACGGCTCTTCCCTGAGTCTTCAAACAGGATTTTCCTGTTGCTGTGTGTGGGCTGGGAGGTTTAACTACATTCTGACTCTTCCTTTGCTATGCGTGCAATTGTCGCCCAGAAATCTTTCTAGAAACCTTTATGCAAGGAGGCATAACTCTGCTCGAGAGAGTACTCTCAGTGCTCGACAAACCCAATCCTTCGAGAGGACAGCTGTCATCATCACAATACAGCAAAGCGAGCAACTGCCCTCCTCAACCCTTTACATTAAGGAACAGTTTTTAACTTAAGCCTATTTTGTATCTTGTAAGAGGATTAAAAGAATTAAAGAGAAACCTGTTCAGTCCATTTAATATTAAGCATATGACACATAGCTTCGTCTTGTACAGGGTCAGAATAAACAGAAGGACATAATGACTATACACATTTTATGCTGCTTTTGGGGACTTCTAAGCTGGATTACCCTGCCTGCATCCATCTCCAGAGGATACCCAGAGCTTTGTAGTTGCATACAGATGCCACAAGCCACAGTTCTTGGAAAAAACAATCTTGAGTGAGCAGAGTAATCTCTCCAGTATACTGAAAAGGAAAGCTCCCTTGGCTGTGCTGCAAAGGTTTTGAGGAGGTGGAAAGTGGCTGGAAGTGCGTGGGATGGGGCTAAGGTCACAGCATCCCTGCAGGCCCTGTCCAAAGAGTCCCACACAAGGTCCACGAGAATCAGCACTTCTTTCATCACACTGCTTATCAATCACATCTGTGGCACTTTGGTGTGGGGGACATGGAGTGGATAGAAATTACGGCCTTGAAGGAGGGGCCCTGCAGCAGATCTGTCCCTGCCAGGCCATTCCCCATGACCGCAAGACAAAATGATATGAGCACGATGACCTCTTGCAATACTGGCCATGCCTGAAGCCCTTGCCTGTCCCTCAGTAAATGCCAGACTAAGTACAGCCATTTTGCAGACTCCATAGACTCTACAGTAAAACCATTCACTGGCTGACCTAAATGGAGTGATTACAGAAGTACTCACAATGTACTTCTTCCCAACCATCATAAAAGTCCTGGGCTAATTAAACAAATGCTTTTACAATCTGTTTGCCTGAGTTGCTAGCAGGAAAAAAGCTACAGCTACAGTTTATTTGCATGGTGTAGGAACATACAGATGCCTAATATCCCTATTTATTTACAGCACTGTGTTTGTTCAAAATGTACATATAGTAAATATTGTCAGTCATAAACAATCCATCATGAGCTAACAAACTGTTGTCTTTGTACTGGGAGCAGCTAGTATATTGGGATATACCATGAGAATCAGCATTTGGAGATGTGCCAAGTGGAATAGAACTGGGACAGGTTACATGCCTCATCACAGCCAGTTATTGCTTTGAGCTGGGTTTATATGTGACAATACCACGTTTGGGTATCTTATTTTTAAACATATGTAGATAAAGGTAAAAGTTATGTGTTTCTGTGTCTAGTTAGCCATTTCAGCGCTGTGAAAGAAGACACAGTCTAGCCCCATAATAAAACCAACCAATAATCCATATATGTATTTACTCCACATTTTATATGATTTAGACTGCAATTTCAGTTAAGTCAATAAATCTGCAGATTTGAATTATCCAGTCACTAAGTAAATACAGCAAATAAGCAGAATATATACATACTAATTAGCTGGTGATTTACAGCAGAACTCATTAGCAAGCAGACACATTAGTAGGTTGCTCAAATAAAATCTCCTTAGATTTTCTCTATCTCCATTTTCTTCCTGATAGCAGAAATTCTGGCTTCTCCTTTTACCCTTTCCCCCTTGCTGCTTCCATCAGGAATAAGGAAGTTTAGAGGTACCTATCTGTTTCGCTCACACTATGTGAAACCCTGCAAAGTGTACACACCAACTCATAAACAGGTAGAGGAGCTGCAAATATGCTTTGTTCAAGCTCTGCATCTGTTATAAAGGGCCCCATGGTGCAAAGTGTGCAAAGGCACAAGCATTTAAAAGGGTGAAACTCAGACTCATTGAAACAGGCCAACAGGGTAGGTCTGCTGAGGTGCTTTATGAGTTCTGCTCTTTTGCCTTGCCCTTTTATTGCTCTTTACCTCTGTACTCACCTTCTGTACTTCCGAATGATCAAAAGAACAACTTGATGCTTCCAGACCAAAGTTGAGCAATGGGTTTACATTCAAATCTTTATGTTCAGCAATTTGCTCTTGTCATGTAAGCATGCAAATCTACTAAGTGCAAATCCAGTAAGCACAGAGCAAGGGAACAGCATCTCCGGCAATTAACTAAGGAATTCACATTATAATCCTGCAAGAGACCTTAGAGCAGGCACCTTCTCATTTTGGAGGTAATAAACATTTATAATTATATTACCACTTTAGTAAAGTCAGCAGATCTTTGAAGCAGACGCACCTCGTTTTCCCTTGAAACAGACATCCCAAAACACAAAGCTCTTAACTTCAGAAATCAGATTTTGTTAAATATAAAGGAATACTTTAAAAAAAAACAAAAACAACAACAGAGAACTCTTCAAGTCAGGAAGAACAGAAAGTTTTTAAATTAACTCCTTGTTAATTTCTTTCTTCCAATCACTTCTCTCTATTCATCCTATCCTTAAAGCAGTTCACTCAACTGATCATGCTTAATTGCACCAAACTAAAGCATCCTGTCCCCTGTCCAAGGTTCCAACCACAGCTGCAGCATCCAAGACAGAGGCAGCATCTTCCCTGGTGCCAAAACAAAAGCCTGTGTGTTTTGTTCCACACCATGTTCCAGGGAACACAATAGATAGTGAGCAGGAAGAGAGCAGGTTCTCCTGCAAGCTGCAGGAGGCCCAAGGCTGTGGCTGCTTTGCCCTGCAGCAGTCAGTTTAGGTGCTCCTTAACTGCCTGCTTTGTCCTGTTCCAAAGCAGCTGTGTGTCCAGGGAGGTGTTCATTAGAGGTGAAGACATTTGGCAATTCTGTGTCTTGTGTTGAGGCATGCGGGTAAATAAAGGCACCTCAGTGCATCCAGAGTGCACAAGCACGTTTATACTCTGTATAAACAACTACGTTGTCAGTACTGCAAGACAGCAATCTCTTGTGGTCACTTTATTTGGGATGTAGAGCCTGTTAATGAAAGGGGTGAAGTACTCACTGTGGAGATGGGTGCAGGCTGGTGATTTCACCCCAGAGCTGTACACCCTCGCAGACTGTGACCCAGCTTGTGAGCTGATGAAGTAAACACATCTCATGTCTCATGTATGCATCAATCTCACAAAGCACTTTTACCTAGTTTATTTAAAATTTCAAGAGACTGATGAAAAACAAAGCAATGATCTATATTTTAGATGATTTAGGCAGTGTTTTCAGTGAAGTCAATAAATTAGAAGATTCAAATTATCCAGTCACCAAGTCACCACAGTGGATAATCAGGTCATGAAATGAAAAAAGTAAGGTTTTTTATATCTTGGAATACAATGAAGGTCTAATTTTCTTTTAAGCAGAAAAACCCAGCTACTATTTAGCTACTATTTTATTGACACAATTACCATGTCACTGGAGGACCCTGTCATTACTGGGCATAGGTGTCTGTAGAATATTAAAGGTATATTTTGGTCTTTGGCCAGCTAAATGATCCAAGCACACAAGAACTGTACCCAAGTGCAGTTATACAAATGCTTGCAACACATCCTTAAATCTCCCTGCTCTTACATGTTAGCAGTCTCACATTTTGTCATCTCTATGCTGTTACAGAGTATTTTGAAGATTTCAAATGCAGACAGATGATGGTTGAATCATCTCCAACAGCAGTTTTCATGTAGCACTGGCTTTTTCACTGAGAACATACGAGTGGCACTGTTTTCCTTTTTTAGCAACTGTAAGACACACAGTTCACCCTCTTCCTCTTAGCTTAATGACACAATAAATCCAACGTTAGGCCCTTGGCATCAGACCAGATATACCATAACCTGCTACACAAGGTCCAGAACCAGCTTTCACTCACACTGTTGGTTAAAATTTCTCTAAAATTTTGCTGATTTCTTACTGATGCACTTAATGTGATTACAACTATAGCTCTCTCTGTGCCATTGTCACTTCATGTCAGATTAGATATCATCTACCAACTGTTAAAAAACTCATATGAACTCCATACCAGACATACTTAATTCAATGGCAAGGTGGTCATGTGCCCACACTCAACTGGAACCAAACCCCTATGCTTGAAGATCCATCACTGCACACATCCAGTAATAAAAATGATGGAAAGAGTCTCACATGTGCACTGCACACACTAAAAGTAAGACATGGTTTCACTAAGAAAAAGTTAAAACATGAATGGCTCAAGCAGCTGTTTAATTTCTTAGGACTTCTCTCCTTAAAGTTACTCTGAGATTTTACCAAATTAGGTGTTCCTACATAAGGGTGCAAGGCAGTGTGTAAGGGTCATGGTTGAGAAAACAGCCCTGGCTCCTGGCTCAAACTGCAAATGCAGGACCTCCATCACTATCAATTTTGTTTTACAAAAATAATTAAAATTTTAAAAAGCACAGTATGTCCTTACATTCCTTCTTTTCTTGTCAATCACTGTCATGCTCTCAGCATTTTTAAAGTGCTCCAGATTCTTACTGTGGAGGAACAGAAGAAGTAATAAGAGCTCACAGTTCAACTTGTTAGCTTTTGGCCTCAAAAACACAGGGCTGTTAGGCATTTTGTAAGAGGACAATCCACTCATAGCTGAACAGTTTTCTTGTCCCAGTTGTCAAGGGGATTTTAAAAAGCTTCACATGTTCTTCTTTATGTGTGAGTGAATATTGAGGCTTGGGAAGATATGGTGTGCTGTTGGTTTTGATTGTAGTGTTTTAGGGAAGGGTGAGAAGAATGGAGGGAGAAGTGGTATCATCTCTGTTTTAAGTTAGTTCTTGAACTCCAGGCTACTTTTGTTTGGTTACATTTCTGAAAGATAGAACTGCTCTAGGCACTGCCTCACATTTTCTGCTGCTTGAAGTTTGAACTTTCAGTATTAAAAAATGTCATTTTTCAACCGCCCAAGTTTTGCACTGCTGATTTCTCTCAGGAGATTGACATATCTGCCCCATGTCACCCATGACCAGGTAGCAGGGTGATATTTTTCTGTACTGTTGTACCAATACGTACTTCTTCCTTTTGTCTTAGAAGCTGCAGCATGTCAGTAGAAAAACAGTCTCAGCTTGCTTTAATGCTTGCCTTAGCTCAACTCAATAGAATGACTGGAGCTGCAATAGCATGTGCAAGGTTGTTGTGTATTTTCAATATAGTAAATCTCTTTCCCTTGGCTTCTCACAAGATGAAGCATATCCGCAGCATTGCTGCAAGGCAGAGACAAGATACAAAGCGTAGAGCTGGTTTTGCTTATAGGAAACTGCTTTTTGAAAGAGAAGTACTCTCCTTTGAGCATTTGTTCTCTTCAAACATATCACAATTTTTCCCTGTTTCTAAAGTCCATCCTGTCAATTCCTTCCTTGTTGATTTTGGCAGAAAGTTCAGGCCTTGATCAAGCAACTGTCAGTCATCAATATCTAAAGGCATTGCATTTCAAATCTGGAAAACTGTTGGCTCTTTTACCTCACGGATGTAATTTGGCTTGTTCCACCTTCTTTCCTCCTCCTTTGTAGGATAACAACTAAGACGAGCTGCTTCTAGGAAGGCACGGTGGCTGTAAACTGGCATACATATTATGCTTGAGTTCACACCAGGTCCAGTGATGGGCAGGACCAATAAATGACTCGTGACGCTGTCCCAGAGATGAACAGGAATGTCTCTCTGGCAGAACTGAATTAACAACAACATTGCTCTGCAATCTCCAGCTATTTGGCAGCACACCCAGCAGTCTGCACAGCCACTAGAAATGCAGCTCTTCAGCCAAGACGTCATGTCAAAGTTAAACTAAACCACTGTAAGTAAGGGCCATCCAACCTGCTCCACCTAAGCCTTTGCTAATTCTGTAGAGAAAGGATAAAATACCCAGTGAAATACCTCACAAAAGATTTTGTGTAATGTTTTCTGGTACCTACTCTATTTCATCCCTTGAAGAGTCAGATGTCATATTGCTGAGATTTCACTGGCATTAGGGCCTCTCTCCAAAAGGCAGTGAAATATAATCTGGTGGAGCATTACAGTATGTACTTTCCATCTGAATCCAGAACTTTGTGGACCCCTGGACTCATTACTCTGCAGAAGGACAGTTAGGTACATACAGTAAATACAAGTAATTAATCCCCCAAATCAAGAATTCATTAATTTAAACCTAACTATATACAGGTAATTTTTCAGTAAGTTATTTTAATTTGAATCAGCACTGATGTGGATTAAACCTTTTCCTTAGGAAAGAGCAGTAATTCATCCAAAACTGGTAAAACTGGGACCAAATGAAAACAGTTGTCCAGTATCATCAATCCAAATCCCAGGGGACAGGTCACAGACAACAAAGAGCTTGTACAGGGAAGGCTCAAGCGTTAGAGATGACTCAATATTTCACTGCATCATTACAAACAGGAAGAGGCTATTTCATAAGTCATGGGTCATTTCCATAACTTAAAAGCCCATCTGTATACAAACAGTCATTACAGGAATCAAGGAATCACACATAGGATAGCCCCTCTTATTAACCTCAAGCAGAGCACAAGTGCTGGGCATGTCCTGCAGAAAGCTCTGTTCTGTCTGGTGTAGACGGGAAACTTCCAGAAGAACCACCGTGTATGCTGGTGTCATGAACACACCCTTGTGTCTGCAATAACCTTCTCTTATCCTCCTGACCCTTTTTCTCTAATCCCTTAATCGTTGTTGTGGCATGTCTCTGTGTTTACATACATCAAACACACTTCTTGCACCATGGATACGGTTTTGGAAACAGGTTGAAAAGGCTTGATACCTGCCAGTGAATCCTATTCATGTTTGGGATTGCCCATCTTCTGTGGAAGAGAAAGCTAGAGGTCATCTGCTGTTTGTAGCCTTTGTGAAGCTGCCTCTTCAATAATTTGCTTGAGTTGGTCTGTAGGATGCTCTATTTCTGCAGAGAGGAATTTTACCTACTCTAGGAAATACTACGGCTGCATCTATGCTATACTTCTGCAATTGTATTTTAATTAAAGAATTTTAGATAGGTGTTCCATTTTGAAAATAATTTTTGAGTGGTAAATAAACTGAAATCAAGAACAGAAATGTTTGAATTTTAGTTGAAATCTTTTAAAGCTATTTAAAGATATGTAGGAAAATCCTGAACACATCTAACTCAGAATATAAATCACTATATACTAGAACATGAAGCATTTCCCATTATCATTTACTACTACCTTTCATTTCGTAAAACTTCTCAACAGGTCTCCAGTCAACAACAGCCTGAACTACTTATTTACACACACATGGTCCCATGTGGAATTCCACTGATTTCAGAAAAGTTAATGACTGTCTACTAATTACATGACTTTGTTACACTTCATTCCCTTGGATGTGAAATCAGATCCATAAAATCTACTGAGTGTGTGCAGACCTTCAAAGACGAAGCAGAGCAGCCTGCAGGCACGGCGGCTGAGCTGTATCTCAGTTAGATGTGGAGGTCAGATATCTAACTCTGAGCTAGCCTAACCCCGGCTTCCTCTGTGGTCAACGGAAAGGAACAAACATCTCAAGAGACAAATTAGTCTCCCTGCAACACAGACACAAGAACTGAGCCCATTCCTACATAAACTACTCACGTAATTAACTACCTAGTCATTAACTGTCGCACATAGTAGGACTCCACATGAGAATAATTATACACACACAAGGGCTCTTTGGGCTCAGGCTCCTGCAAGCTTGTATTCTCTAAACTGAGATCTTGAAGAGGTGCTGAAATCAACCTTGGGATGTGTGGAGTGCTCTCCACAGAGGGCAAGGNGTTCTCAAAACTGAGATCTTGAACTAGGGTAAGAGGTGCTGAAATCAATCTTGGGATGTGTGGAGTGCTCTCCACAGAGGGCAAGGAAAAGCCCAAGCACATACTGGGCATGTGTTACATGTCTGAAGTTCAGGGAAATTACTTCCATTCACTACTAGTGTCTTATGTTTCAATCCCTAATAAATACTAGAGCACTGACAACTTATACAATTATTTATTTCAAATACTTTGGTCCTAGGCAGAAGTGGTTCCCCATCAACACCATTACTTCAAACCTGCCTTCCTAAATTTAACTATATTTGGTTATTCTTACCTGGAAGAATGCTAGAGGAAAAAAATCCCCAAACGAATAAGCACAGGAAAGCTGAAACAAAAATCTTTGCCAGACACTCCTTTCTGGTAATTACTAACTAAAGATGAAGTATTAGGCACCAAAGGAAGCACTGAGGCGGTCACACACAATATGCACGCTGTAGAGCGTTTAAGCATTACAGCAATACATAAACGGCCTTAGAGCCACCCTCTGCTGGCGGACACCCACCGCTACAGTGGGCCGGCAGCTAAGGCATCCTCTCCAGTTTCAGAGCCAGCCCAGATCAAGGCCCCTGACGTGCCTTTTGCAGCAGCGCGGAGCATGCGGCTGCCCCAAAGACTTGAGCAGCCTGACCCGAGGGGAGCCGGGAGGGGGAGGGACCCAGGGGGACCTGTTCCTGTTACAGAGTGCCTCCAGTTCTGCAAGGGGAAGAAGCTCTGCCATTCCCTCCCTCCCTCCCCGTACAGCTGCATCCAGCCCGGGTCTCACCTTACAGCCGTGTCCCTAGGAGTCTGCCAGGAGAGAAGATATGAACAGGATTTATGATTGCTAACACAAACCGTGCTCCCTTTGCTACTCTGCAGGCAAAACAGGTGGGCTAGGAAACCACAAACCCTGCCTGAACAAACCCTGTACCGACTTGCACAACCACCTGCATGCATTCATTTTATTTAAAATAAAACACAAATCTAATGTTTCTGTTTTGGAAATTAGGGCTTCTTTTATGACTTTGACTGTTTTCTAAAGAAATAACACAAAGCCACCTTGCATTTTGGACTCAGAAATGTGCACTTACCTGCTGATGTCAAAACCAGGCCACATGAAAATCGGTGAATAGCTAAACTGTATCAAGAAGTTATTTATCTATGGATGGCTTCCAACACAATCTTTACTAAAGAGAGAGCATTACCTGACTATGATTATGAACATGCTAAAATAAGGGGAATCCTACAGAGGTACTGCTAAGTCTTTGATTCTCCTTGTTAAAATACGTCAGCAAGTTTCCCAAAGGATAACAGCTTTCACACAGAACACTGTAGCCATAACGTGTACGAAGGGCTGGGTTTGCTCAGCCTGCTGACAGGTTTTTGCACTATTGTATATCAGCTGTGACAGGTTGGTTCCCAGCAACACCGTGGCTCTGCATCTTCCCTGGGCATCTGCAAAACACCATTTCTGTGTTGGAGGTTATTTGAAGCAACTGGCTATGGAGATCTGTTTTTCCTCAGGTGTCATCAGTTTAAGACATAGCAGGTACAACTTTAATATTTTAAAATGCAAAGGCTAAATATATGAAACTTGGCACATGAAGAGTACTTTTTGTCCACTTTTTAAGTGTTTTTACATCTATTTCTCGGCACAGATTCAAGGAGAGCTCTTACCTCTACTTTTTTCTTTATTATGGGATGCTCTAGGTGGAATTCTGCAGCCTCCAGAATCACCATCTCCCCACAGCTGACAAATTATTACTACAGGGAATTATCCTAGGATTTCACATCCACCAAACACTGAGCGCAGTTTACTACATATGGGTGACAAGGAAACAGTAGAAAATGG
>VYXF01004078.1:1148108-1199072 GCA_013397295.1 Polioptila caerulea
GGCCGCAGCTTCACCGCCCCCCGCCTGCTCCTGCCACACACCACCGCAGCCGTGCCGGCCCCTCCAAGCCTCGGGACACCCGCCCATCCCGCGGCCCCGCTCCCACCACAGAGAGGCGCGGCCCCATCCGGAGGCGGCAGGCACCGAGTGTCCTTCAGGGGCCCCCTCCCCTACCTGCCGCGCCCCTCCGACTATTCCTCAGCCTNAAAGCATGAGACAGCAAGCATAGACAAAATAGCGTGGAAGCAAGTCAGCTTGGCTGCTCCGCTGAGATGTTTTACACCATCTTATCTGCTCTCTCAGCTTTTTCCAACTTGATTAACATGTCTATTGACACAGAATCATACATTTGGGTTGGAAGAGACCTCAAAGACCATCTGGTTCCAACCCTCCCCTGCCACGGGCAGGGACACCTTCCAGTAGACCAGGCTTCCCAGTGCCCATCACTTCCAGGGATACGATGTCCACAGCTTCTCTGGGCAACGTGTGATGGTGCCTCGTCACCCTCACAGCAAAGAATTTCTGCCTTAAGTCTAATCTAAATCGACCCTCTTCCAGACACACCAAGGACTTTAAAAGGGAGGAAAGCTCCTCCTGCTGGTCACACCAAGCTGTATGTCTCTGACAACCAGACACCATTAGTGCGATTATCAGGCATCAGAGAGAGCCAGAACCCTTAAAAACCCCCTCAAACCAGCGAAGCGCAGGCTGTCACCTGGCGGTGACAAGGACATGTCCCAACTGCTCCCTGCTGACAGCCGCTCCGCCAAGGCCTGCCCTGCTCTTTAACCCACAGTCCGTAGTTCGTCCGAAGGCCAAGTACCGTGGCTGGTACAGCCCCGCACGGGCCCCTCTCCCCGGCAGGGGCGGGGGGCGCAGCTCCAAGAGCCACCGGACCCACCCCGGCTCCTGCGCCACAGAGCGGCCTCCCCGTTCGCGCCCAGCACCGCCCCAGCGCCCACACGCCCCGGCCGCAGCTTCACCGCNTTCTTTCTCAACCGCACGCACAAGCTCTTTCTAGTCCCTTAAACCAAGACAGGACTCCCACCCTTCCCCCTTTTCCGACATCTTAACGCGGGTCCCCGACAGCTCCTCCACAGCTAAGCGTCCCACGCCATCAACATGGCGGCAGCCACCGCCTCCTTCCCCAACCCTTTCCCCAACGCAGCGGCGCGGCGCGAGGTCTGCCGGGAAATGGAGTCCGCACACTGCACACTGCCGCGCTGTGGATGCCGTAAGGAAACTACAAAACCCAGAAGCCCCCGCCGCCACGCGACGCCAGCCAATGGCGAGGCGGCGGCGCGGGCAGTGGCCCCGCCCCGGCGGGCGAGAGGGGTGATGTCATTGCCCAGCGGGGGCCGCGGGGGCGCGCCGCGCGCCGCCGCTCATTGTGCTCGGCCGGTGCCGCCTCCGCTGCCGGACACGGCGGGGGGGCCGCGCTCCCGCTCCTGCGCTGCCTGGGGCGGGCGGCCCTGCACACATCCCCGCAGACTGCTGCCTTGCGCCGAGCGCTGCAGCTCCTGTCCCGGGCGTCCTGGCCCCAGGGTGGCTCGGCACCGTTCCGGAGGGCTGCGCTGCGCTGCACGGGCGGTGGGGACTGAACACCCATCCCCGAGCGGGACTGCCTTGCGCTCAGCCGCGCTGCAGCCGTCCCGGGGAGCTGCCCTGCTCCGGGAGGGTGGCCAGCACCCATCCCAGTGGAGGCGAGCTGCCGTGCGCTCCTCTCCGCGGCCAGCACCTACCCCGGCGTGCGGGGGCTGCAGCGCCCAGCCCCGCTATCCCCAGCGTGCGGCGGCCCGGGGCTGCCGCTTCTCCCCATCGCCGCTGACCGGCTCCTGGCTCCCGCCTCTTTTTATGGTCGTGGAGAGGGAGGAAAAATCCCAAACCAGGTGAGTTCTGCGCTCCTCTTCTCTTTTTCTCTGCTTTTCCTTGTCCTGTTACCTCCTCTCTCCCAGGCCCCTATCTCCCGATGCCCTTCCCCGCACTGTGTGTTCCTCAGCGGGGAGCAGCGCTGCCGGGCGGGACTGCGCTGTCGTTCCCTGGTCCTGCTGAAAAAGGAGGGGCGGAGGGATGGGGAAGGGGGGTGAAAAAAACCTTAACCCGCTAAATGGTCTCAAGCCGCGGAGATGAGTCCCCCTCGCCGCCCTTCGGGCCCGGCGGCAGCTCCGCGGCCGCACTGCGCGTCCCGCAGCCCCCGGGAAACTCCCGCAACTCCGGGATGCTCCGGGAGCCCCGAAGCTGCGCGGTCCCGCGCCGGCGGGGAGCCCTGTCTCGCTTGTTTCCCTCGCTGGGTAAAAGTGGAAAAACAGATGGATTTAGAGTTGCTGTCGTTAAGCGCTGCAGAGCCTGCGAGAGCCGGGCTCCTGGGGACAAAATAAATGCGAGGTGTGTTTTAGGGTGGTTTTGGGAGCGTTGATGTGCTGTCGTGCAGCTTCGTTGTTTTGCCACCGCTATTTCTCCCCTCTTTCAGGGGAACGGGGGAAATTTGAATCCAACTGACTCTCAGTCCTGGCTGTGTGCTGTTGGTCCAGGTTTCTTTTCCAAGTCACATCATGAGTTAATATCTTAAAAATTCTTGGCTGGACAGTCTGATGTTTTATTTCAACTTCCAAACTACTGCTCTGATCTCTTTCACTTTTATCATAAATACAAGAAGTGCCTCTATTTTAAACTTTGTAGAAACTTTGTGGTCCAGCAGAGTTTCATTTTAGCGTGGCTTTTTATTTGTTTCCCTGTTTCTTGATGTTATTGAGGTACAATTCGGATCTTTACTTGAACAGTGCTAAAATATTAGTGCAACATAACAGACATTTTTTCCTTATTGTATGACATCAGAAGGTTTTTATCCCCTTCTACAACTACTTCTGCAATTGCTAGTGGACCCCAGACATCCCATTTTGTGCTAGTGGCACTGAAGTATGTGCTCACAGAGGGGTCCTGCTCGCTTCAAGTCTGTCAGTATCTTTCAGTGCCCTTTAAAGTTAATCCTCATTAAAGCCCGACTTGGAGGCTGTTCTGAGAGCAGCAAGAGAGCGTGCAGCTGACATTTTAAATTTTTTTCCTCCCCTCTGCCGCATATTTGCTTCTGCGCTTCTCTTGTGTAACTGGCACTGTGTGTCCTCTGGCAGGGCTCTCCCTGGGATTGCAGTGCTGGGGAGAGGGTGACATGAGTGCACTGGGGACAATGAAACTCCCTGTTTGGTTTGCTCAAAGTGTTTGTAAACATCCAGGCAGTGTTGGGGTGTCTATATGCAAGGGATGGTGTTTTACAGCTTCCTATCTTCAAGTGGGATAAACTTGCTGCATCCACACCTCCTTGCATTTATTTTATCTGTGTTTTTTCCTTCCTTCCTCTTTACTACTGACTCAAGGGGAAGAACAGCAGAGCACGCAGGCGTTGCCTTTGGTTGATCTTTTTTTAACATTTTTGTTTCCTGGAATGGTGTTTTCCCCTTTATTTTACAAGGGAGGGAACAGATAATCTAATAGAGTGTTTCCCATCTTGACTGTAAAAGGAGAAATTTTATAGCAATGATTTTGTTAGCTTGGGACAGAAGGCTCTGGATACGAAGTGATTATTTGAAAATATAGCCTGGGAATTGTTCTGGGAAAGACTGATATAGAAGTTGGTGAGAACAAGCAAAGAATCCATGGCCAGGAATTTTGCATTTAAGTAATGCAAATTTTGTGATGCCCTTTTTTAAAAATTCTGTTTTCATCTTTCTATATGTGTGTATCTTGAACAAAATAACCACAAATAGCAATACATATTTGTATGTTTTTCAAAATTTATTGCGTTTGTTGGATTTAGAAAGACTTGTGACAATGCATGCTAGCGTTTTCAAGCTATATTACACTATATCAGGAAGTGGATTAAAAATGTACTCAGAAATATACACTATTGTATTAATCAGATAAAATTTTGGCTTTCAGAAGCGGAAATACAGACACACAAAAAGGGACAAAAAGCTGAAAAAACTCCGTAACTGCTGTGAAAAATCCCAGATGAGCTAGGGGACCCTTCCTCTTGTCCCACAAAGACCCAAATGCAGTGTATGTGTTTACTCTGAATCAAGGATTCTCAAAAATGCCAGTTGCTGGAAGTAAAGGAAGGCAACACTAAATATTTCCTCAGGTCTTTTACTTTTTTCCCTGGTTTCTTACTAGTGTCCAGTTTCTGAAGGGAAATTTAGGATTAGGTGGTCTCATGGTCACACTCTGCAGAGTTTTCTTGTATTTTAGTCCTGTTCCCCATGAAATTGTGTATGATGCCAATTATTGGCTTCTTAGTGAAGCCAGAAGTCAGATCCTTGCAAATTGACTTTTCTGAGCATCACCTCTGTGCCCTGAACTGTGTTAAATTGCCTGTCCCAGAACTGTTGCTACCCTGGGATGCTTGGGTGTCACCCAACCACATTGTACAGGGGAACCCAAAGATTGGTGACATGAGTGGAACTGGGGAGAGCCAGAGTTGGGCCAGCCTTGCTTACTTTTCAGCTTAACTTTCCTCTTCGCTCCAGAGATGAGCTATGAGAGGACAGGGATTTCTGGAGCCTGGAGTTGGAATCTGATGAGACAGATGAAGTTCCTGAAGCAAGAGGTGGATGGCTGAAGGTGGGGCTCTCAAGGGAGGAGCTGCAGAGTTGCTTCCCAAACAGGCAAGGGGGAGAAAGGTGTCTGTGAGCAAACAACCCCCATTTGTCACCTTGCTGTGAAAGGGCTTTTCTCTGTTGGCCAATCTGTGCTGTGTGTTCCCCATCTTCCCAGACCCAGCTGCAGGTGGTAGGTGTTGCTCACAGCCTGAGCTGGAGTGTGGAGGCTCTCTAATGCAAGCTGTAGAGAGCTCCTGGCTTCGTCTTTGGAGCTGCCTTGGTTTGGGTCCTCGCTAGGATAGCCAAGCTGGCATCCATCAACTGGCAAACTGAGACACTTGCTCTAAGTTTTGTGCTGTGTCCCAGAGAGGTGTATTTGCACCTGGGGTTTTTTTTGGGTGGCATATTGGCATTTTCTTATTCTTACATAAAATGTAGCCAAACAAGAAATCATAATAGCTGGGATCTCGATCGATTCCATTTTTCATTTTAAGGCTTATTGACTTTTTGTAAGGACAAGTCCAGCAGTTTGTGTGCAAGCCCTGCTCTCTGTGACTACAGAAGGAGGAGTGGGGAATATGCTAGGTGCTAGTTCGTGCATGTTGTCAAATAACCACCCAGGCAGTGAGAAAATTGGAGAGATTCATTGCAACTATGTTGCTGGCATGGCAGGAGTGCAGAAAGTAGCACAAGATGGGCATACCTTGCAGTGATGATGTTCTCGAGATGCTGATGCTTCTTGTATGGATGCTTGCCAAACTTTGTAACAGGAGATTTAGGAGATAGTAAAATAATTCTCTGTATTACAGATGGGTTTCTGACACCAAAACCATCGACCCTGTTGGAGAGGTCTTGGGGCAGTTGGGGAGGTCCTGGGGCAGAGATGCTCAGCAACAGCTCTTCTTTGGCTGGAGGACAGATGAGATGACCTGAGGCAGTGTTTTGATTGACTTTCTAGTTTCCACAGTTTCATTTTGCAGCAAGTCATTTAGCTTTGTGCTCTCTCCCAGTGCTTCTGTCAATAACTAACTAAATTCTCATTTTATTTTTAATGGCTCTCTTACAGAGGGAAAGAAGTGATCTGTCACGTTTGTCATTGAATCCTGGTTGGCCTGTGCATAAATCATGAATTTAAAGTGCTGGGAGGGGAGGGGTTGAGTCAAATATTCCTCAGGTGCTAATATGCTGAAATAATTAGGGCAGAACAAGGATAAAACTTGTCCCTTAAAATCACTGTAAGCTTTTAGACAGTCAAGACCACTTTGAGGTCTGTTGCTGTTGCAGTAATTTCATAACTAATCAGTGCTATTAAACACTGGCTCTGCATAAGGTGAGATTTGTGTTGTAATGTCATTTGATTTTACCTTGCATAGATAAAAATAATTAGAGAGCTTTGTTGCTTTGAGCTGAGGAGAGATATTTGGGTTGTGAACAGCTTGATATTTGCTTGCTATTTGTCATCACACCTCTCCTGGAGTTACTGCTCTCACTACACTGCAGAGGGGCACTTTTCCCTAATATACTTAAGGCAAAATTTAAACCTATTTAAAACCCATTTAACCTAGCTATTAGTTTCCTGAGATAACTAGGGAATATTTGTACAAACAGAGGAGAAAACCTTCTGTAAGGTCTCACAGAAATCTGCTGCTGTCCTTTTAAACATCACAGGATACCCTGTTTATTTTCTTTCCTTTTAGCAGAAATACTGTCTTTTGAGTGCTGCTGAACTAAAAGTTAACTGTAACCTTTAAGTATCTGAATAGTGTTTTCTTTTAGACCTTGAAAAGAGTAATGAGAAGAGGAAGGGGAGGAAAGGTTGTGCTGGCATGAAAAAAGATGAGCTTGTGCATGGTTTCTTAAAAGACTGTATCCTGCAGGCTGAATTTAAAAGGGGAGGGAAAAAAAAAGAGGTGTTAGAGATGCCAAAGTACAGAAGTCAAGCAGTGCTTGGGTTACTGTGTCCTGCTAAAGATGCTCTCCATAGAGAGAGGGACTTCATGCAGGGCTCCAGCAGCCCAACCCTCTGCTGCACTGTGCTGCTTCTCCTCCGCAATGACAGTTCCAAAAATTCTGCTTTTTTTTGATTAAGCAAAAACTCAGTTACTCAAAGGGCAGCATGTGTGCATTTAAAGTGGGAGTATTTCTTGATATAAATCCAGGCTGTTGTTTGTAAAAGAGAATTGTCATGGAACTACCATCCCGTAGGCTGGTGCTGAGCCTTGATGCCAATTTTTTTGGAACAGTGCAGAAAATGAATCTGACTGTGTATGAGAGTCTCGCATCCCCCACAGTAACAATCATTTGCATGTGCTTTCCTGGGTGTTTTGGACCAAAATCCTTGCAACCAAAAAAAAAAAAAAAAAAAAAAGGAGCTTTTATTGCTTTGGCAGGAGGGATTACCCCGTTACCTGGCTCTGGAAGGATGGGACCCCTCTCCAGTGTAATCAAGCAGTTAGAATAGAATATTTTAAGTTACGAGGATCATCTAGTCCAGCTTCCTGAGCAATTCAGGGCTGACCATAAGCATGTTAAGGGCATTGCCCAAATGTCTCTCAAACACTGACAGGCTGGGGTATCGATCCCCTCTCTAGGAAGCATTTTGCAGTGCTTCACCATGCTCTTAGTAAAGAAACATTTCCTCATGTCCAGCCTGAACCTTCTCTGGTACAGTTTTGAACCATTACACTGCATCTTATCACTGGGTACCACAGGGAAGAGATCAGCTCTCTCTCCATTTCCATTCCTCAGGAGGCTTCAGGGCTCAATGAGGTCACCCCTTTTCTTCTCCAAACCAGAGAAGCCCAAAGCCTTTGCTGCTCTCCATGGCTCAGTTTGAGCCCTGACAAAGCTGCGTGGGGATGTTTCACTACTTAGTGGGGTGCTGCTGAAGAGACAGCACCAGCTTCAGGGGAACTGCTAATGTCCTTGTTCCCACCTGCTTTCTCCCTGCTTGTTTTCCATCTGCCTGAGCTTCTTACTCCAGTGCAGCCACCCCATCTCCACCTTCTGGATACTCCCAGACTACAAATAAATCTAAGGAGTAGGTATAAATGGAGACTTTAACTGGAGATGTGATGCCTGTGGGAAACAGATTATTAAAGGTGCTGAGTGGGAGAATTTGTGTCTGATGAGTAGATCACCCTACATGAGACATGAAACTTAAAGCATGGGAGCTTGGCAAACCCTCCTGTCTTTTCAATGGTAATCCTTTTGTTCCAGATAGTCATTTATCCATAAATATGAGCATGATGAGAGATCCAGAAAAATCTGGGCTCCCGAAAAACCCCTGATCCATGCTCGAGACGTAGGCTATTAGTTGAGATGTGAACACCAGCATTCAGATTTACAGCCAATCAAAGAAAACTTAAAGGATTGCCAGGATTAGAAAAGAGATTTTGGGTTTGCTGTGTTGCAAAGAATGCTTTCAGTAATGAAAAGCGGACTTGAAAAATAATCATTAGCACTTCTCTGTGATTTAAATTTCATTGCCTGAACTCAGAGAAATGGAAAATAGATCAGTCAAAGCTTTTCATCTAACAAGTTTTTAAAGAAAGCCAGATTTGTGTCTAATTAGTGAGAATTTCTTCCTGGTGCTTCTAGGGCCTAAAGAGTTGACAGTTGGGACTGCATGGGAATATTTACTGAAAATAACATCCCTTCTTAAAAACATGGTAAGACAACCTTGTGTAACCTGAATTGACATCAAGAAATCCACTATGACATCTCCATAGTCATATAGTCATATAGTCTTATTTTCCTGTTGCTTTCTGATGGTAGAAGGGAGTTGTAAATTCCCTCTTCTCCAGCAATGGAGATTGAGACTTTATTATAATACCTATTGAACTTGATTAACTGAGGGAGAGGACAACTGCCACTTGAAAAACAATTATTTGTTCTTGTTTTACAGCTATTAACACAAATACCTGGAAGGTAAATGTAGGCTTGAAAAAGCTTTCCTGGCTCATTTGATATCCCTGCTAGTCCTCTGGAGACATCAGATTATTCCCTCCTGAGACAAATAATCTTTAGAGGTGAGAATCAGGTAGCCTGAAATTGCTGTGGGTGTGTCAGTTCATTTTTGCATATTGAGAAGAAGGTTAAGAGAAATAACATTAGCCTTTTTATTCTTGCATCCCCCCTGAAGTTCACGGTGCAGTGTGTCCTGTGGCTAAAAGGTATAAATTCAGGTAAACCTGTGGTAATAAGTCTATTTAAACCCCAGCAAAGACTAGAGAAATCTCTAGCTGTCATAAAATGTAAGGGTAGGTTTGGGATTTCCATGTACCTATGGACTGCTGAGGATGTCAGAATAGTCAGCATCTGGTTCACTGGAGACATAGCAGCAAGTTCAACCTGTGGTGAGTGTCTGCACCACTGCAATTACTCCAGCCTTGTTAGCAGTAGCTGTCTCCTGCCTGTAGCCAACAGAATATGGTGGTACCCTCTAATTTCTCACATATAAAAATATAAAAATCCTTACTATATTTTTTATATAACTATATAATAATATTTGCTCTTGAGAGCTTTAGGTACTTAAGAGGAGATTCTTGAACAATGTTGGGTCTATTGAAAAAACCAAACATGTAAAGACTGTGTCAAAGTTACATGTACCAGCAGCTTGAAACTGTAGAAGCAGTCAGTGCTTGATTTCTCTATTGCATTTGTCCTTGTTCTGAACAATTTGTTCCTTCTAAAAAGGGAACTGTGCCCATTCCCTTCAAGTCAGCAGTATTCACATTTCTAAAATGTGGTAGTAGCATTTTGCTTGGATTGATGTGTTTGTGCACACATAAAAAACCCCAGATAAACACAGGTTTCTGTTAACTCTTTAATTTCAGTGGGCAAACAGGAGTCTAAAGCTGAGCTCTTAACATTAGGCTAATGGATTTCTGCTCAGACATTTTAGGAGAAGGAAGCCTGAGCATAGGACTTGGATGGAACTATTTTGTGGGATCTGTAGGAGTGAAGTCTCATCTTGGGTTGTGACCTGTGGCTGGCATGCCCTGAACACCTTTTGCAGGGATGTAGTGTACGTTCAGAAACAGTGTCTTTTAGCAGTTGATAACTCCAAATTCTATCTCTCTTGCCTATGACCCAAAATTGGGAAATAAATATATCTATATTGTGGTCCTGAGGTACTTCTCAGTATTTCCATTATGTTTGTAAGTTACTTTTGCTATTGTAGAGTGCTTCCTCTACAAGGAAATATTGTTTTTCCTTTTCTTTTATGTAGCAGTTCTGTAGTCACGGTTCTGCAGGAAAGCTGTGTCTTGGTGCACTTGCACTTTACTTAGCTATGCGGGTCTCTGATCCCTGTGTGTCACCAGGAAGCACTGACAAAAATGTCTTCAAAAGCGTGGCTTGTGAGAAGTGTCTGCTGGGTCACACTGGACATCCCTGTGCTGGAGATGCTTGAGATTGCCCTGTCCTGTGCCATTATACATAGTTATTATGGACCATTCCTGAATTTACTACTGCAGTTGTGAATGTGGGGAACTTCTAAAGCTCCTTCTCAAGCTGCTGCCTGGCCTTCATGCATGCTTCCATCATGAGTGACTTCACCTTGTTCAGTGTGACTATGCAGTCTTTTGTCAAGGGCCACCACATTTATATCAATGTTGTCTCTGATCTGTTGTGCCTCTGATTTGGGAAACTGCTTGAATAAGTCTGTCTTAAAATTAATCTTTTTCACTAGGTTAACTTTTTGGGGTAGCATCCTCAGGCTGATTGATTTTGCAACCATGTGGGTGGTTAGCTGGTATTTAATAATAATAAATAAAGGCATGTTTAAAACAAATCCCCCCTAGTTAAGAATTTGCAACTAAAGAAATTCAAAATAAATTGAGTATTGATTTGCACAATGAAATAACCAAGGAAAACATTCATTGTGGGCTGAAGCTAATTCTGTTAGCATAAATGAGGCTGATTGTGAAATAAATTATATTAAATAAAGTATCTCATTAGGTTCCGCAGATTTGCAAAAGCTGTCGCCACAGGGAGGAGGAACCTGGCGTGAATGATTGTTTGTTTACTGCAGCTGTCAGTCATTGCAGGGGTGAGCGTGGTGCATCAATTTGTGGAGTAGCCACGAGTAACCAGGTCATCCTGCTTAAATGTCAGGCTTCTTGCTGGAAAATGTGTGAAACTACATAAAAATCCTTTCCATCTTGTTAGCACATCTCTCACAATATTTCTCGTTTTGCTTGATGACATCAGCTCTTGGAGATACAGAGGAAGGTTTTAAAAATATCTCCTGGGCAATGCTAGGTGATGCTTAGCTAATGAATTTATTGATGTCTGTCTGAAACTCCGGACGGTTGATCCATTTCTCGTTCTTCCTCTGATGCAGTTTTTGAGTCATTAATCTCTTTATGACTGCTCCTGTGTTCTGTGTATAGATTGAGTTTTATTATCCATGGTAAGGTCTTTGGGATAGAACTTCTGTCTGCTAGCCCCCATTTTCTACAGTGAAAAATCTGTAGTTTCTACAGTCTGTAGGTGTTACTGTAATGTGAGTAACCAGTGCTGTAACTTGGGTTGTGGGAATAGCCATTAGTAGTTTTGGAGAAGCACAGTCTTCTTAATTTCATTGCAAATCAATTTATATAATTCAGAGTTTCCTATAGAAATTACATATTTTGTACTATGAAGCAAGACAACTGAATTCTGCATCTCTCTTGTGTTTATAGGCAAGTTCCTTCTAAACTTTCTGTTTCTTGGTTGCCTCCATGCATAAAATTGAGATAACCTCAGAGGGCTGCCTTGAATATTCATCAGTGATTTATTGTATGCCACTGAAGAAAAGTGTTACCAGCAATGCTAATGAAGTTTATTGCTCAGCCCCTCTGCTGCACATTGATTGGTATTTCAAAGATCCGCAGTCTCCACAGTGAGCTCTAGCAAATTCTTGACTGGACTTAGCCTCTAGGTGACACTAATAACTTTGATTTATGTGGGGCTTTCCCTTTGGAAGAGCTCCAAAGAATTTTATGAACTGCAATGCAAGCCGTAGTGTAAATATTGCCTTAGCAGCCACCAGCTATCAGGGAGATGCTGTGTGATGCATATTGCAGTGCAGCTGGATGTGAGGGGATAGCAAAGAAGAAAAGGAGTCCTGCAAGTGTTGGAGGTGACATAAAGAGAGAAGTAAGAAAACCAGCAGCCACTACATGAATTCTGATTTTTATCTTTGAAATGATTGATTCTTATAGATCAAGTGACTCTCCCGTGAAAGGTGGCATTTTTGTCACAGCCTCATGATGCTGTGATACTGGTTCAGTTTAAGTTAAGCAGAACAAGCCCTGCTAGCAACCAGGGTTTTCTTTTCATGCAGAGCATGTGTGTTTCTGGTTGTCTTAATTCAAGTACTTGGGTGCAGCCATGTGTTTTCAGTGGTTCCTCAGGCTGCTGTGGCTGGCTCTGGGATGTCCTCCTCTTGCAGAGGCCAAAGGCACAGTTGCTTGGAGTTTGCCCTGTATATGATCCAAAAGACTGGAAAGCATACATATCCTCTTTACTCTTAAGCTGACATCCCATTAACTGTGGATCCTTTTAGAAAGTGTAAAAATTTGCAAAGATGTTGGCTTAGAATTTATTGTGTTCAGTTGGGTTTGTTCACTGAATGGTGGAGCCTTGGCTTTTCCCCATGAATCATAGGTGCCCAAGTTGTGTTATCTAAATAATATTATTGCTATTTCAGGTCCCAGACACCATCATTGGAGAGAGATAGCAGAGTCAGAATGGGTCATTTTTGGTTAATTCCTCAAAGGTGGGTGAGAAAAAACAGTGCCATCATGTACAGTATAATCTGCCAGACCAGTTAGTGTTTTAATGGAGCTAGGCACAGGGTTCAAGGTGTCAGATCACTTATTAATTAATAAAGGAATGCTTCAGCTTTTCTGTCCCATGCAGGAGTGTCTCTTTTAGAAAGGTTTTGACAACTTTCAACTCTAGTAGCTGAGTGCTACAGCTTCAAGGATTCAAAAAGAGTAGATGGAGGTCCAGAAACGGGATAGCACAAATGAGTAGCTAGAATGGGAAGCTGTGATTGGAGCAGTTGGAGAAGAAATGCAGAGCTGCTAAGTGTGCTCTTGGTTGACAGGCCAACTAGCCAGCTGTAGCCAAACAAAAAATGGCAAGAGCAGAGGTCAGCCCAATAGCAACAGTGTGGATGCTGATTTTGGGCTCATCCCAGCCACTTGGGGATCAAAAGAATTGTAGCAATGATATTGTTCTTTATAATTTTGCCAAAACACTCCTTCAGTAACTTTTGAGCCTGTTGGCCAGGTTAGATGATTGCAAAAGCCTGTTTTCCTTAGAAAACAGGGCCAAAGTATGTATAATGCTTTGAGGAGCAGGGAGCTTTTTGAATGCAGATGCTTGTTTGGCAGTGTTCATCTAAAGATTGCCTGGCATGGAGTAGAGGTTGCACTATGTCATGTTTAGGCTTGGTCTGGGCAAATGAATATTTCTGCTGGAGCACCTAATGGAGACCTCAGCAGTCAATAGAGCACAGTTTGTGGCTTGGCTTTCTGCCTGGCTATAGGCTTACACCAATCTTTACAAGAAAAAACAAAACACGAAGTGTAATTATAGCCCAATGGATGAATTTATATTTTGGGCATATTCTGTTGCTGGGACTATTTTAAAGCCTCAACATCCAGGATTCTGGTCTTTCTAGATATTTAGTTCTGTATTTTCCTAGGCCATACCATTAAATATGTATATATTGATAGCAGTCAATGAGTGCATTAATGTTTAATTCAGTACGTTTTTTCAGTTTTAGGATCTCATTCATCCATATTGCTGCAATCAATTCCTCCTGGAAATGCTGTGATAATTAGAGGAGAGAATGATTTGCAGGCAGTACTGTGACATGTGTAACCAACCTGTCTTGTTTTGAGCCTTTCATTACCTTAGCTTATGACTATAATTGTGTACCATCTCAAGGAGGAGTGTGAACTTTTCATTTGCATGTTAATGGCACTTTGTCGGGGAAGGTGCTGCAGGGATTCAAGCAGTGCTATGCACAAAAAGTAACGTGCCCAGTGAGCAAACAATTTTGATGATTAGTGTTCCAGACATTGGTCTTTTTTCTTCTGATACAGCAAATGCATCTTTCAAATGGGCAAGACAGTTGGTATGGTTTAGGAAGAGAATGCCTTCCTGTAATCAGCACCTGTCTCTTCTTAGGAAAGAAGAAAGTACTTATAACTTGTGTGCCCTTTTGANGCCTTTCATTACCTTAGCTTATGACTATAATTGTGTACCATCTCAAGGAGGAGTGTGAACTTTTCATTTGCATGTTAATGGCACTTTGTCGGGGAAGGTGCTGCAGGGATTCAAGCAGTGCTATGCACAAAAAGTAACGTGCCCAGTGAGCAAACAATTTTGATGATTAGTGTTCCAGACATTGGTCTTTTTTCTTCTGATACAGCAAATGCATCTTTCAAATGGGCAAGACAGTTGGTATGGTTTAGGAAGAGAATGCCTTCCTGTAATCAGCACCTGTCTCTTCTTAGGAAAGAAGAAAGTACTTATAACTTGTGTTTTTTTTTTAAAGGGAGAATGTATTAATTGACTCTTAATATGTGTTGTGATACATAGAGATACACTGAGAAAAGCTGTGTGCTGAAATTCACTGGCTTTCTCATGTGCAAGAGATGTGAAGCTTGTTTGGCATTTGAGGGCTTTGTCCAAGGCTCTGACATTTTGCTCTCCAACTTCTAGTTTTAGAAAGGAACATCTGCAATTTTATCCTAAGCCTGAAGTAGGTCCCAGTGTGCCTCAGGATGTGATTGAGGTTGTTTGTCCTCTTGCAAAGAACAGGCTCATAACAGCTATTTTGGCTTTTCCTGGGAAAGTAGACTCTGCATCACACTTCTGCTTTTGCGTGGGATGGGCTTCCTCTGAAGTCACAGAAATCTCTGTAAATATCAAAAATGCATCTTGTGTCACATTTCAAATCCCTCATAATTCCCTACTCTCCTGCTGTTTGCAAGAAACTCAAGCCACATGCTTTCAGCTCACCATCACCTCTCAGCCTGATGGATCCAAGAGGAATTGCCATTCTCTGTAGGTCAGACATGGAGGAAAATGAGTAACATGGGCATAACAGCCTAACATTTCCATTTAGGAACAGTTGGATAAGCCTCAAGAGGGGAGACCTGCTGCTTTAAACTAAGAGTGACCACTCAAGTGAGATGCCTTCTGCCTCCTGCCACTGTACGTTGCAGCAGCATCCCGTGGTCCATCATTGCACCCACAGCAGCTGTCAATGGCAAAATGCAGTTTCCACCTGGCAGAGCTCAGTGCTTTTTGGTGGGTGACTACAGGTTGTGATCACTAAGAGGTAGGGCAGGGCCAGATAACAGCAGTATTTTTGAGCAGGGGAAAGCTCAGTGTTTTCAAGGAGACCTGACCAGCTGTGAGGGAGAGCATGGTTGACAGGACTACTTTTGCTTTAAGGATAATTAGTGGGATGTAGGCTAGGCTGTAAAAATAATGTGAGAAGTAATAGCAAGGAGTTGGAGCCATAGAAAGAAGAAAAACTGGAAACCCTAAAGATACAATTTGGGCAAATGGTGCTTTAACAGGATTTTGTTTTTTCTTTTTGTGTGTGTGTATGCCAGTGATCCAACATGAGACCTATTGAGGCTAGAGAGGTACAGTTGCAATAACTGAGATGTGAGAGGATGCTGGGTTGGATTAATCCTGAAGAGACTTCTTTCTTTTTTTTTTTTTTTTTTTTTTTTAAGGCTTCACAGCTGTACTTCTGCAGGAAATAACTCTCTTGCCAGCTGAGACTAAAACAGTTCTTCATGTGAATGGTCTGTGTGAATAGCAAAGGTGCAGGTTGGCCAGGCTTTGGTTGGGAAGAGAAGGGCTGTTCTGTGAGCAAAGGGAGGAGAGGATTTAAGAGAAGCTGAGTGGTGTCTGTTTTAAGCTGGAAATCTGAATCTTGTTAGTGAAGTATCAGCTACTTGAAAACCTCATCAACCAGTTCAGTTGCTGCACAGAGAACATTAAATTAGGATAGAAAGCATTTCTGTGTGAGTCTGGGGACAGAGGTGGCCCTAAGGCACTCCTAGGCTAGGAGAGCATTTGGACAGCTGCAGAGCAATGGGATGTGGCCTGTCTGCATGGAGAAATGGTGAAAACCCTGGGAAAGGCTGGGCCATCATGGATGGCCTGTCCTCCAGCACCTAGGAGTGAGTGGGAAGAGAAGGTAGAAGAAAGTATTGTCTTCTCCATTGTGGT
This sequence comes from Polioptila caerulea, assembly GCA_013397295.1. Lineage (NCBI taxonomy): Eukaryota > Metazoa > Chordata > Aves > Passeriformes > Certhiidae > Polioptila > Polioptila caerulea. Next base: position 1,163,960 of record VYXF01004078.1, read on the forward strand.
AGCTATAGCTTTTATACAAAACACTTAAAAGGGGAAATTTCCTGAATATGACACAAAAATAGTTCCCATAGAAAAACACCAGCCCTATTACAACTTCCTTGGCTGACAAAGACGAAAATGCACATAGCATGATACCAAGGCAGAGGAAGGTGAGAGACTGCAGAATAAAAAGATACTCATCAATAATAGTAAAGAAAAACAAAGCAGAGTTGGGGATGCCAGTGGGGAAAGAGGCTGGAGAGGTAAGATAGTTCAGCAAGGACAGTATAAGACATAGGTCTGGTTTACATGGGGCCATTCCTGAGTTTCTCTCTTTGGACAAGTCCCCTGATCTGTTACTTTTTTCCCCATTTTGCCTCTGTGTACAGAGTGCTCAAAGATGGACAATAATTTTTAATAACTAATTTTTCTATACCACAGACTATAGTCAAGCCATCAGCCTTGAATTCAAGTTTTTTCATGATACAGGCTTGGAGTTACTGTTAATGATGAGGAAAGGGGAATATATACATACTGTAAGCAACTTGCTCTCCCTTTAAAATTTAAAGGCTGTGCAAGGGGGTAGGTGTGAGGTGGAAAGTGTGCTCGCAATAGTTAAATGCTGAGTGAAGCTTTTGACTTCTTACTCCAACCTTTTAAAAATGCTGCAGGCTACTTTCGATGTGATAGACCAAAAAAATGTGATATATCCTCTCAAAGCACAACTCACATGTTGTTGGAGTCTGTACAACCTGCTATAAAGAAAACTCTTGTCATGCATATGGAGGCACCAACAAGGAGGAAATAACAAAACAGAGAAGAAGAGTCTAACAAATGTGTGGAGAACTACCCAAATAGGGTCTGCAACACTCCTCTGGTGCTCTTACACAGCCCAGCTAACGTTTGACTTAGTTTTGTGTTCATTGTTGGTTGCTGTAATGGATGAAGTAATAATTTTCTTTTATTCTATATTACGTATTTAATTGTGCCTTCCTGGCTCCTATGTGCTTATCACCTCCAGGCTCTGCATCTGTCCAAGAGTGTATTTGAGTATATTCCCCAAGTGAAGGGAATGATGTTTGTAATCATGCTGGGACTTTATTTTGCTGCCTTTGGGGCAGGTGTGAGTGGACACAGACCTGCTCCAAAAAACATTCACTGTCTTCGCTGACTGCTTAAGTGTAATAAATATTAAAAAAAAAAAAGCAAGCACGATGCTTTCCATGTGACCCCTGTTATCTGCAACTCTTGTGTTGTACCTGGGAAGGCTGATGCTTGCCCAGTTTTGTGGGAAGGGAGAGAAGAGGTTGTCAGTTGCCAAGGAAGAGATCCGAGTCCGTTTCAGGGAGCTCTTGGGGCGGCTGGCTGTAACTTGGGCCGTATGTGAGCCTCCTGCTGAGTAGCATCAGTAGAGCTGTGAACCAAAGCATGGTTAGCAAGCCCACGGTTCTCACTCTTCTCTCTCCTCTGGAGATTAAGTTCTTCACTCCAACTGCTACATAGACTTTTTTTTTTTGGATGTGAAACACTTGGCTTTGCCCCAAGCCCACCTACATCACTCTGCCAAAACCATACTCGAACCTGTCCCCTTGCATTGCGCCACAAATGGGATACTTAACCTTTAAAGCCTAATGTTCCCCAATTGTTGTGGGTTGTTTGGTGCTTCTGACAGTGAGCCAAAAGCCTATTTGTGACTTACAAATGCATGTTCTGTTACAGGTGGTCGTGTTGGCTAGGACTATAGTGACTGTTCTTCAGGCTGGCACTAGAACCTGCTTTATGCTCAGGATTTGAATTCAGATTCCCAGATCCAACAATGGTCTTGCCAGCTTATGCACCTCCTTTGCAATTTTAAAAGCAGAGGGTGTTCTAACTTTTGGCAGTGATAACCCCATGGCTTTTTTTCTCTGTAGGTAGCTGGCAGGTGCCATTCCAGAGTTGGGGATAGGTTTTTGCCATTTGTTCTTCCCATCTTGCCCTCTGGGCAGCATGTTTCCTGCCCTTTATTGCTGTGCTGGGTAGGGATGCTCCTCTCTGCAGTGCAGCTGGCTGGGCTCGTGCCTTTGTGCTCCAGCAGCACTTGCCTAGACATCCTTAGCCCAGTTTCTTCCCCTTTTCTTCTGTTCTTCCTGTTTCCCATCTTTCAACCTGTAAATCTTATTTCTTCCTTTTGTAATCATAACCTAAACTTTCCTTGTGGTTTCTTTAAAAACACCTTCCCCCCCCTTTAAACCTAGATTTTTACAGCTGTAACATGTTTCCGTTCACCATCATCTGTAGCAATTGAGAGTACTGCCAGCTAAGCAAGTATCCCACTCCAGATGAAGTCAGTTTTACAAGCCTTGTTACCATGCCTGGATTCTTTACCACCACAGCAGCTTCTCTTTTGCCTTTTGTCATACATATGTCCAGTAGTTCAAGTTGCCTCAATTTCACTTGTTCTGCACATAACAATTGCAGAGACACTGAGGAGCTTAGGCTACAAAGGAGCAGCAGCACACGTTAAGAGGGAAGGTTTGGTTTTTTTTCCTTTGGGGAGAAGGTTGGAGGAGAGAGTAGTTTGAAAAGCTGGTTCAAAGCTGGAATTCTTATGTTCTTGCTGGAGTTAGCTGACTGAAATAAAATTGTGCAAGTCATAAACCCTCTGTTTTCAGAGAGAAAACCAGTGACTTTTTATAAATCTGCTTTGAAAATTAAGACTTAAGATAATGCTTTCATTCTAGTTCCTTGCACAGAGCTTTGCAGGATGGGTGGATTTGGGCTTGCAGTGCCATTTCAGGGCAGTGCTGATGACTGCTGCCTTGGAAAGAATAAAATCTAAAGCGTCCTATAGAACCTTTCCTGCAAGCAGTCATCAGCAGGGCCAAAAATCTTCTTATGTTCTGACTTGTGGCTTTGGTCTTCACCTCTTTTACCTGATAAGAGGATAAATATGCACCAAAAAGGGAAAAAAATAAAAATCTGGATATCTGATTTCTGTCACATGTAGTATAGAAATACATACAGAAGGAACTGGAAATAAATGTAGAGCTTCCACAGAAGTCTTGTCTTTGCTTTACACAGGCTCTGTTAGACATGAAATCTCTTTGGAACTCATGACAATTTGCTGTGCAATAGGAGCTGTTGTTTGTACATTGCTTTATACTTGGTGGGAGAGTGCTGTGCTGGAGGGCAGCAAGGCTGTGCTTTTGTTTGGGGGGATAAATGGCAAACTGAAACATGATGTGAGGGAATTCTTTATTTTGCTAAATAAAAATGCCTTATGTTAAGTTTTGAATTACAAGTAATATTTTTGGATAGACTGCCCATTTTGTTGAGGAGAAAATGGTGCAAGTCCAAATAGTTTTATGTAAAATTGGGAAAATGCAAGGGATGAACAAATGTGAAATGTGCCTTACCCCCATAAGCACGATCTGTCTGCCTCATACCATCTCAATTGTCAAGCTCTATCCTAAAGGAAAATGTTTAAGTATATATATATATATGAGAAGCTGAAAATGCAGTCTTTTTTTTGTGACTGGAACACTTTTCTTCTTGGATTGTGTGTTAAGATCTTGAACACTTGAGTGTAACTAGCTGTAGCCTTGAGACTATTACTAAGTCTCCTAATAAGGATGGAAAATATTTGGTCTGTCACATCCTTTCAACTTAAAGCTGTAAAACTGTGTGGTGTCCAATAGTGCCAGCTTGTTCTTCTATAACACCCAAAGAGAAATAGAGTTTGGTTTTGGTTTTCTCGGTTTCCCTTTTTTTTCTCAGCATGCTTTCGAATTCCCCTTTGGCGCGCGCTCTCTCCCTTGTCCATTCCTTCCCCCAACCACCCACATGCACAGCGATCCAGAAACACTGGACCCTGAACCACTGGGGGACTGAGTGTGCAAGCCAGGAACCCTTGCAGGGAGGGTGTGCTGCAGGACCAGTGTGATGAGGGGTAGTCTGGCTGGAATCCTCCTTCTGTGTATTTGGCTTATTGGATGAATGAAAGAGCGGAGTTCTTCCATCCCTTGGCTTGTGATTGCATTCCCAGGAACTTCGGTAACCTGAGTGTTCCATCCCCTTGGTGTGGGTATGGGTTAATGCATGAGGCTTTGATACAATTCAGTGTTGCAGCTGAAGTCATTGTGGGAATCTATTTATCCTGTTCTTGATACAGAGTGACCTCGTTTGGTACCTGCAGCCTGTAAATGAAGGTGGGTCTCACCCGCACTCCGGCAGGCCCAGCCTGGCCATGGAGGGAGGACCACGATGAGTTGCCTTCCTTCAGCCTCATATCCAAGAGATAACTGATCCAAATTAGTTATCCACATGTTATCTCATTACTTTAGCTCATCTGTATGAGCATCCCTGACTATGGGTGAGGTTTGTGCAGGAGGGTGGTTTTGCTGTTGCCATGAAGGTCGTGCAGTGCCATCTCCCTGAGGCTGGGGACTTTGGGGGGATGTGGCCCTTGGAGTACATACACAGCCAATGTCGGAGTGCAGCAGTGCAATTTGGTACACAGCTGCTTTTTCAGGAAGATAAGGGAAAGAGCTTGTGGCTTTCCTTAGAGAAGGGGCTGCTTTCCAGCCAGCTGCCCATCTGTGGTGGTGCAACTTCTGCTCCCCCCAGGCAATCACAGTGGATGGGGGTGTTGGAAAAAACCTAACCCACAGAGGAGCACTGCTTACCACACTGTACAATTAACATTATTCCTTAGGGTCCTGTTGTTCCTTCTAGACAAGGGTATTGCACTGAAGGCTGGGAGTGGAGAGCGATTTGCAGGAGGGAAAGGGCTGGACACAAACCAATGAACTAAAACCTGGTAGTGAAATGAGTAATGTAAATCTGCTGTGGAGATATCCTCAGCTCCCCAGATTTTTAGCATGCAGCCAAAAACAAAAGGCAGTGTGACTGGAAGAAGCAGGTTCTCTGGGGACCTGCTTTTGAAGTTACAGCCAAATTATCTCCCTATATTTAGAAAATCTACTGTAGTGAAAGATGTATGATGCTGGTCATGCAGGCAGGGTGCAAGGTGCTTTGGATTGCCTGGATGGGAGCACTGGGGTGTCTTTGCTGCTAGTAGATTAAAACTCACACAAACATCCATGGTTCTGGCTTGCTTTGAGAACACAGGAAAACACATTGTTGAACATGTGGCAAGAAATGGCACGGTTAATGCTGAGTGTGGGAGCAGAGGGTGCTCACACTGCTGCCAGCTTCTCCTGGCCATGCTGTGCTGGCAGCCTCCCCTGGGAGCTGGTGGCTGAGCCCTCGTGGAGCTGAGACCCCCCTTGCAGCTAGTTCAGGCTCTCTTTGGCAGGCAAGAAGTCACCACATCCAAGAGCACATGATTTTCATTACCCGCGCCTGAATGTCTGCTGGGGCTGAATTGCCTGGATCCCCGAGAGCTGCTCAGTAAGAAACAGCAAACATTTTCCCTGGGAAGGAGCAGTTGTTTATATCTAGCATGCAGTGGGTTCATGAGTGATTATTAGGAAAACATTCCCTTCTAGTCATAAAAAAAGGGCATTTTTGTTATTTCCTTTCCTCTAAAACAGGCAAGTTGGAGAGTCAGGGATTTTCATTTGCCATGACAACCGATGAAACTGCCAAGCCATGTGATATCTTTATCCTTTCTATGATTAAATATTTTTTAAAAAAAATTTGAGGCCATGTTGGGAAACATCAGGTGTTATTTGCTTTTCTCATGTAGATTAGTCAGGATTTAATTTGCATGTTTTTATTTAAGAGCTGTAGAGAGCAGGGAAATATTGATATTTCCATGATTTATGGTAAAGACAGTATCTTAGCTCAGAATTGCTGTATTGTACTGAAGTTTTTACCCCTCTACTCCTCTCCCCCTTTGAGACAGGACCACTCAGCAGTAGCACTGTCTCCTACAGGACAAAAATTATCGTGGGACCCATCAGTGCTGCTGAGCAGCAAAGAGGTTCAGAGCCTTGGAGATGTTGGTTTACACAGGATACAAATGACTTAGAGACTTTATAAGCCAATAAATCTTTTCCTGTTCTTATGCCAGGGCAAGATTTTGCAAAGGCAGAAAGTGTGAGGGATGTGACTCTTGATACTTGGTCCATGTGAGAGCTTCCCTTGGCTCTAGGTCTGAGCACTTCACACTAACCAAGAGCGTGATGCTGGTGTTGCTGTCAGCAAAGCTGAGTGCCAGCATTTATCCTCTCTTTTAAAAATTGCTATCTTCTATTTAGGAATTTCCTCAGGGTGCCAAATATAGAATCAGCACAACCAAAAAAAAAATCCCCACAAGCTCAAAGCTCAACCCTAAAAGCTGCTCTGTTGCTAAGGAATAAAAATAAGCGGTCACAAACACGGTGCTGACGTGCCAAGTTGTGTCCCCATGACCAGGCAGCTGCGAGAGTGAAGGTCCCTGTCCCAGTGGCAGCCTTGCCCAGGCTGCACACGTCACGTTGGCATCAGTGCCTACGAAGGACTCGCTGCTGCTTGCTTTAAGTAAGCAGGAGAAAGTAACTTTCTGTTTCCTACTCTTGGTCCCAAAGAGATAAAAACTTCAGAGCGCTGCTGCCAGGAGATGGTAGTAGTATAGGGGGGAAAAATAATATTTTTGTGGGCTGTTATCTATAATGCAGCAATGTCTGTACTGGAAGAGCCCTGGGAGATGGGAACATATTTTTTTAACAAAAGCACCATTCTTTGGGAGATCATGGGCTATGTCACAGAGTTGTTGGTCATTGATGGCATCCGAAGGGTGAATATTGGTGCTGCAGAAGCTGCGCTTGTGCCTTCACCTTCTCTCCAAATGCAAATCTTTCTCTGCAGATCTCCGCAATAATTTATTAACCCATGTGCCTGGAGGTGGGAAGTAGCTGAGCTGGGTGTGGAGGTGTGCAGAGGTGGAGACATGATTTATCTGGGCTGGAGAGCTGCTGTGTCCAGTGCCACCTTTTAATGTGTGTGTGCATGCACATGCAATGCTTGGTTTTTGTGGGACCGTGCCTGCTTAGTCCTGAAGGCACTGCTTATTGCATCAGCTCTAAACAATAAATCTCAATGACCCTAGAACACAATATTTATAAGAATTTTTTCAGATTTTGTACTTCTAGGTGAGCTGTTTGACTAATGTCCCTGCAGTGGTAGGAGGCCTGGAGCAGAAAGCTTCCGCTGAAGAGCTGCCTTATTGTGTTTAAGGATTTGTTTTAATTCCAAATTTACCCCCTGCAGTTTCTTGAATTGCAGCTGGTTCAAAGCTGAGATGAGGTTTTATCAGCAGATAGCTGCCCTTGAAGACTAACTGTATGTTTGCAATGCTTTAGGGTAAATAAAGAGTACTGTAACCACTTGAAACTATAAGGGGAACTGAAAATAGGCTAGGTGTTAGTGTGTGAGCTAAAATGTAGCCAAAACATGAATACTGTTCCTTACCTTCTGAAGAGACCTGTGATAGCCTTATAGAAATCTTACTTGGAAGCCATGATATGAAGTTACTGTTGCTGAAATACTCAAGATAGTAAACATACTTTACAAAAGTAAATTCTGTAACCGAGGCTGTAAAATCTAATTCTGCTGTCCCACCCTCAGGGGTTTTTTTCCCATCTGAATTGGTCCCTTCTGCAGCTGTTTAGAGCAGCTAGGGCTGGAAGCCTTCCCTTTGGAAACATCTTCTTAAGCCAGTCCTGAAGCTACACCCAAGTCTCTATTGTTTCTACTTTCTTCCCTCTCTGAACAATTTGTTTTTTGTGAAACATCTGCTGCTCTGGCAGATACTCACAGTTAAAGCTGTACCGCAGTGTTGCTTTGCAGAAATGCAAAGAATATTCCCTGCCAGATCAGTCACTTGCCAGATGGGATGGTTGATCCCAGCTGAGGGGTTTCCATCAGATGAGAGAGACCATTTTTAGAGGGGAAAGCTTCTTAGAGGGCACATACAATGCTTGAGCTGGTAGTGTAGTTCTGTTAGGAAGCTGAAGCGTTGTGTGTGTGAGCATGCCTGGTACAGATATCATGTGCTTCCCATCTGGAAATAGGAGGTGGTAAATTGAGGACCACTGGGGCAATAATCAGCCTAGGAATAGGTCAGAACTTATCACCCCAAGCTTGACTTTAGCGACAGAGAGAGCCCTCCCTGGTTTGGGATTCCATGCTCATCTTTGAAGGCAAAAAGCCTGTAACACTCAACTGTGTTTTATTGCCCCTATCCTATCACTTCATGTTCAAAAATGCTATCACTTCTAGATAAGAAACCTTCCCTTAAAAGGTGTAACAGAGGCAGAAATCCCTCTGAAATGCAAATGTGCTGTGGCAAAGTGCTGCCTTTCCTATTATGGTGGCCCAGGTATGATGCTCAGCTCATGTGTGGCTCACATATGATGTTGCACATGTACTTGTGAAGAGGGAGAACCAGCTGAAACACAGGGTCTCTTCTTTATTTCCTCGTGTAAGTTGAAAAATAACCCCAACAAAGAATGCTTTTCTCTTAACAATCCACCTCTGGAGTGGTAGATTGCCCTTGAATTAGGGGGCATGCCTGAAAGTTTTGCCTGAGAATGACAGCCACCTTCTTGAGTCACCAGGAAGAACCTGCCCCTGTAACCCAAATGCAGATGACTGACTGAAGATGGGTTGCTTGAACTTTGCAAATTAATAAAGTTCCTGGATAAAGTTTCTTTAAGCAGTTGTCTTGAAGAGGCTGCTTCCCTGCACTTCCCACTGTAACAAAATATATGAGAGGAGCTGGTTAGGGGTTGAGCTCCTCTCAATGAAGTATTATTGTAGAATCCTGGAATGGTTTGGGTTGGAAGGGACCTTAAAGATCATCTGGTTCCATCTCCCCTGTTATGGGCAGGGAACCTTCCTCTAGATCAGATTACTCAGTCTCATGCAACCTGGCCTTGAACACTTCCAGGGATGATTTTCACAGGTCCCCTCCAACCCAAACTATTGTATGGATCTATGATTTTTATCTTTATCTTTCTCTTCCTCTGCTGCTGGTATTGCTAATTTATTACTATTGCAATAGTTAAATTACATATTTATAATATATATTATATATTTAAATACATATTGCTTTATATATTAAAAATGTATTTTGGAATATATTTATATGGTCTATATTTAGACTTCAAGGATAATATATATGTCCCAAGCCAAAAGCATTTTTTTCTAGCTTTTTGATTGCTACTCCAGGACACTGTTGATCTGGCCCAGCCTGGCCTTCACCAGTGGCATGGCATTGACATGGCATGGAGCTCTCAGCCCAAGCTGTGAGCTACCAAGCACAGCCCAGACCTCAGACACCTGAAAGTGCAATTATCTGAGGTTTAATTACTTATTACTTCTAATTAGTTGGGTGGAGAAGTGATATAAATCCCAGTAAATCACAAGCTTACTTAAGCAGAAGTGAAGAGATGGAAATAATGGCTTATTTTTTCAATTAGAAAGCATTCTTGAAAAATAAAACCTTACTAGATTTTTTTTTAAATTTTGTTCATACCACGGACTCTGACACAATGAAAACAAGATGGTCAGCAGCAGTAAGACATTTCACTGCAGTTAAAACTCAAGAAAATGTTCTTGGATAGTCTGGGTTATGAAAGTGTGTCCAAGGCGCATATTCATATTTCCCAATACATTTATGATTATGTCACTGCTAAATTGCATAGTTACACTTGTGCTAATTTTGCACTTGCAACCTCATTTGAGTCATGATGTTCCTGTAAATACTCTGCTGAAATTCTTTAGTTAAGAGAGCTGTTCTCATATATTTTCAAAAATCATAGTGTCAAGCTGTCTGATTCAAGTTTTGAGCAGAACATTGTCACCCAGTTTCAAAACTTTCCCACGTATGATCATGATGCCACTCAAACCCCTGCCAGGCCAGCAAACTTATGCATCAGGAGACTTCTTTGCTTTTTACCTATTTGATGTGCACGAGTCCTTATTCTAAACCAAGGATTTGTTTCTCCACTGGCTTTGCCTCCTTGTGAGGTGGGCAGCCTGCACTTCACTGCTTGGAGTTGCCTTGTCCCCAGAAACCTCCTGGGAGGCACCTGGGGTTCAGCCTGATCCCGCACCTGGTTTCTAAAGACACAAAATCTCACGTAAGTTGCTGATGGGCTCCCCCATTTTAGTGGGTCAGGTCTTGGTGTGGGAGCTTTATTTATTTTAGTAAGCTTTCTTGGCTTTTCTATGCAAGATATGTTTCAGTTACCTCTTGGCTGTAGTTTAACAAATAATTTTGTTGGGTTTTTTACCCCCCTTTGGGAAGAGGCTGTTGTTTTTGAGCCGATGAAACAGCATTTTTTTGGCTGGATTTCTGGCAATGCAGCTTTTTCCACACTTGGAAGTCAGCCTGTCTGCTGTGCTGGCTGTAACTGCTTCAACACACAAAAACGTGTTGCTGCAGAGTGTACAGCTTGGTGGTCGCAGGATGTGCTAAAATGTAGCCAAGACCAAGGGAGTGTTGTTTTGAGCATGCAGTATTGTCCCCATCTCCAGGCATGTCTTTAAAAATGCTTATAAAAGCATGTGTTAAAATTGCACCAACTTTTTTGCAGTGAAAACCCAGATTCTGACAGTAAATGGAGTGTTCCCATGCTTCAGAAGATGGTGTGTGTCCTGGGGGTGCTGGTATGTGGTTTGGTTAGACACCATTGAGGCATTGTGGCTGTGCACGTCAGCAGGTTTTTTTTAATCCTAAAGAAATTAATTTTCTATTTATCATTTTGTAACTACTGTGTGTACCTCATTATTCCTACATACCACAGAAAGCTGATTAGTTTATCTGTGTGAGAATTATTGTTGATTAACAGTTCAGTCCTCTAATGTGTGTGATATTTAGCACTTCCATGGCTGTTCCCAACACTGATGGGCACCAATGTCTGAGTCTCCTCTCCCCCAGGAGGTGAGGAAGTCAGATGAGGACACTGCACCAGGCAGCTGTGAGTTACCTCATCTCTCCTGGAGGGTCTTTGGTGGCACTGAGATCCACAAGGATGTGTCCAACCCAAACATGTGTCCACCACCCAACCAAAAAGGATTAATGATGTGTGTTAATGCTGCTACTTGGAGTAGCAAAGCGCCCCAGAAGACTTCACTCAGAAGTGGAGAGCCTGGACACAAATTGGCCTTTTCACCATCAGGGGGTGCCTGGAATGTGTGGAAATCAAAGGTTGTTGCTGAGTGTGAGATCTGTAGCCTCTAGTGTTAAGCTGAGCAGGCAGATGGAGAGGGCAGTCTGCATTTACCTCTGATGTCCAGCCATGGGCTGGGGTAAGGCTGGGGTGTCTTGTGTCGAGCGGGAGCACTACAGCAGAGCATGTTCTTCTCTGCAGCTCTGGCTCCAGGCTCTTCTTTGGGATTATATTGGTGCTGGATTTAGCTGTTTGTTCTGTGCTGAAGCAGCTGTAATTGCTGGTCAGTGCGTTCCTGTGTAGTACCTGCACAAGCTCCTGGAGGCCAACTCATGTGTGAGCCATGACCTGAGCAAAGTAGTTCAGTGAGCAGCAAATTTTCCATGGTGTCAAGAGAGGTAAAGGGAAGGCCTGTGTGCTCTGTGTGGTCATTGATCCAAAACCCCTGAGCTTCAGCTTTCCTGTTATTTACAGAACTATATCTGTGAAATAAAACATACATCTAATATGTGACAATTTATACTTACTCAACTTGCTGTAGGAGAAACATCCTGAGCAAAGCATTGAGGAGCATGAATCTCTCCATATAGGGTAGGGCTGAGGTTTTCAGAATCTGTTTTTTTTTCCAGATGCACTTTTTAATATGTGTCTAGACTTCTGAATAATCAGCAGCTCATCAACCAGTGTTGCTGGGACTGCTGTGCATGGGGATGGCCCCATGTCTCCCTGCACTGTGTGCATAGTTGCCTGATGCCTCCTGGAAGTGTTGGATGGATTTAATGAGCAGAGCTGGGACCTTCTCCCTTCCTTGAAGAGGTATGTTTAGGATTGCCAGAGCACAGGCACAGCATTTAGCTCACCTGCAATGGCAAGTGTGGTGGGAGGAGTTGAGAGATGTCAAGCTCTGCAACCCCAAGTGCCTACAATAAATCTTTCTCCCTTGATTTTGGAAAAGACATTCCTGGAGTTTTAATGTTGCACCATGCCAAGAGCATGCATCCCATGTACTTGTGGTTTTGCCACCATCAGCAGAGAGGCATGCATGATCCAGACTTTCTTGGGAATTAAGTCCCTCTTAATTTTTTTAGTGTGAATGGAAGTGAAATTAAACCCTGTGAAGATGAGGAGTGAGAAAGGTGGGCAAGGAGGCAGAGGGAAATCCAGCCTGCTCATTTGCAGAGGGGCATGAGCTGGGCTCCTGCTTGCTGAGTGCAGGAGCCTGCTTGGATTGGCAGGTGCTTTGGAAACGAAAATATTTTATCCTGAGTTACGTAATGCAGCAGCATGTCCAGACCTGAATTCCCTGCAATTTTCTGGCCTGCGAGGAATAATTTTCTGCTTGAAATATTAGCCTTAGCTTTGGATTTTGTGGCTCGTATGGCATATACAATCAATGTGATATCTGTATACATAACTGCTGCTGTTTGAACTTGAGATGTTTGGGTAAATTTATTTTTGTTTATAGCTGCTGGATGATGAAGAGCAGAAAATACTTGTTTATTAAGAACTGTATAAATAGATCAAAACCTGCCCTGGCCTACTGGTTAGATCCAGCAGGTGATAAGGCTGAAGATCCTTCTCTGTGTCTCACTGCAGCACTAGATTGTAATGGGGTTTTGAGGTGGGATAGAGCTGAGGTGCAAATTATCGGCATTCCTGGCTTGATATGGTTTTGGTCTTAATCCCTAAATGGGGAGAAACCTTTGCAGCTGTGGATAGTTTGGTTTTTGTTCTGTTTTGTTTTTCACCCAGCTCTTTACTGGGTAGAAAACTGGCTGGGTGGCTGAGCCCAGAGAGAGGTGGTGATTGTAGTTCCATCCGGCTGGCAGCTGGTCCCAAGTGATGTTCCCAAGGGCTCAGTTTTGGGGAACACTCCTGTTTAATACCTTTATCAATGATCTGGAGAGGGGATCAAGGGCACCCTCAGTCAGGTGGATCACATCAAGTGGAGTGGGAGTGTTGATCTGCTGGATGGCAGGACGGCACTGCAGAGGGATCTGGGCAGGCTGGATGTGAGGCCAAGCTGGATCTGAACCTCTGTAAAGGTTCCTCCACAAGGCAAAGTGCTGGGTCCTGTGCTTGGATCGCAGTAACCCCAGGCAGCATTAGAGACTGGGGGCTGGGAAGCTGCCCCGTGGAAAAGGACCTGGGGGTGCTGGTCAACAGCAGCTGAACATTAGCATGGGAAAAGCAGCCCACAACTTGTGCATTCCCATTTCAGGTGTCTCCACGGGAACTTGTTTGTACAAGCTCAGGTGAGAGAAGGAGAGGTGGAGGTCCCTGTCCCTGTGCTTTTGGTTTGGGTGGATCTCACCAGTCTTTTGGTTGAATTGGAATTAATAACTGGAGAATAAAGAGAGTATTTATTGCACTGTCTTGCCCAAATAGAGAAACACAGGTTCTGGAGCATGTCCTGAGAAGGGCAATGGAACTGATGAGTGCTCTGGAGCAGAAGTCTGATGAGTGGCTGAGGGAGCTGGGATTGTTTAGCCTGGAGAAAAGGAGGCTCAGGGAGACCTCCTCATTCTACAACTGCCTGAAAGGATGTTGTAGTGAAGTAGGGGTTGGTCTCCTCTCTCATGTGAAAAGCAATAGGATGACAGGGAGCATCAAGTTACTTCAGGGGAGAATTAGACTGGGTATTAGGAAAAATTTCTGCACTAAAATGGTGATGAAGCACTGGAACAGGCTGCCCAGGGAAGTGGTGGAGTCACTGTCCCTGGATGTGTTTGAAAAACATGTAGATGTGTCAGTTAGGGAAATGCTTTAGTGGTGGACTTGGCAGTGCTGAACTTGATGATCTTAGGGGTCTTTTCCAACCTTAATGATTCTGTAGATCTGTGAAAACTAGCTAAGTCTAGAACTGCTGTCCTCCAGCTGCATTCCCACTGCTGGACCACCTCTCCAGGTGTTTGCCCTGCTTCGATTTATCCCTCCTGGCCTCTTGTTCTGTCCAGAGTGACCATGTGTGGGGTCTCATGTCGGAGTCAAGCAGAGCAGTGATACAAATGAAATCAAACCCCACAAAACTGATCCTGTGAGGCTGGCAGGAACAGCCCATGGAGGCTGGTTGGGATGCCAGCTGCATAAACTGCCTTGGGGAAAACCAGCTGTGAAACCAAATTTTCTGCCCTGCTGCCAGCCTTGGACTCTACTCTTGCTTCATCTCATGACAGGACATGTCTCTGTGCTGTAGTGTTTGTGGTTTAAATGATGGTGAGGAGTGGCTGAGGCATGGACTGGTATCCCATCTCCTGCCCTCACTGCCGGGTCTTGTCTCCTCCAGAGGGTGGGACAGGCAGGTGCATCCTGAGCACTTTAAACCACTGCAGGGATGCAAGGGAGAGCCTCACACCTGCAAACACAAGACAAAAGAGGGGAAGAAAAAACCCAAACCCACACCAAAAAACCCAGGAAAACAAAAACAAATATAGAGAAGTTGTGCTCTGCATTTGTTTTGGTGTTTTTTTTAAAGCATATAATTCAATATGCTGTATTGCTGAGATGCACATTCCCCAGCTGTGGTAAGTGGGGTAGAGGTTGAGACACATCTTCTCTGGGGAGAGGGGAGGGTTGTGTGAGCCTGAGTCAGCAGCAAAGGTCACTTGGCTGCAAGGCTTGGCGTGCAGGAGGAGAGGATTTCATACCGTGGCCGGTGCAGTGTTTGTGTGTCCAGCACAGACCGCGTGCGCACCCGGCTGGGGTGGTAGGGCAGCAATGGTCAGCTGCACCTGCCCACTCTGCCCCACAAAGAACTGCTCACTCTTCCTTGCTGCCTCCTTTGCTTTCTCCCTTCCCATGCCCTGACTTCTTGTATCTCTTCAGTTCAATTTAATCTCATCATTGCCTAGTTTGTTTTATGGTCTTGGCTCATCTTTCAGTTCCCGTTTGGGGTCGTTATCACACGTGATTAGTCCTAGAGCCTAACGGAGGGGATCAGACATAACTCTAGGGTATGTCTGAGCCATTTAGCATTTCTGACCTCCAAGATCTGCAGAGAAAGTTTATTTTTAAGCTTCCTAAGAAGATAAATTTGAATTTTGGATTGTTTAGGGTGGAAGTAATGGAACTGAAATCTCTCCGGGTGGAGCATACCCTCTGGGGTATGAAGAATCCCAGGAATAATTATGTGGTGCTGCGTGAGTATCGTTAGTCTTGAAATAGCTTTTGGTGGAAGATCACGTTTTTCTACATGGCAGAAGCTAGTGTGAAACCTTGAAACCTTATGTTAACATTCAGTCTTAGTTTAAGAGCACTGTCAACGTGTATTTAATACTGCTTTTGTTATCCAGTCCCACTCTGGGAAAGCCAGTCACGGAGATATGAAATGATTACACAAAGTAAGAACCCCAGAAACTGAAAAAGGGTGCCTTGGGCTGTTTTTTAAAGTCCCGCTCTCACTCTACTAAGAGAGGATGGATCTGCAAGGACTTGTGTATGTTGGAGCAAGGTGAAGTCAGAGCATCCTCAGGATACCTCCAGCTGCTCCTGTTGGGTGACATTGTGCTGCAGTGTCCCTGACCAGGGTGAAGTGACACGTCTGTGCAGTGACTCAGCTGTGTTCCTACTAACCATCTGCTGATGTGATGCAGCTCATTAGTCACTAATTGGTGTGGTTACCCTTTTTTTAGGCTGTTGGAAAGGCCAAGGGCCACATGGATGTGAAGCAGCTGAGTCAGTCTTCTACCTCTTTTGCCCTCAGGTCCACCAGACTCTTAGTGGTGCTTGGAGAGTTGTTTCAATGTTCCCTGTTAGGCAGAGACAGACTGTCTCAGCTTTATCTTGTGCTCTCTGCTTGACTATAAGCCTATCTCAGCTGTTTGCGGGGACTGGAGTCTGTAGCTGGAGCCTTCTGGTGTGTGTTGCAATGAACCCTCCAAAGGAAGGACCTTTGGAGGCAGTGGGAGACAGCACCCTGACTTTGGACTGAGCATGACAAGCTGGTTTCACCCAGCCTGCATTTGCTCCCTTCATTTGCTCTGTAAAATTCCTCTAAGCAATCTGGGTATTTACTGAGGATAGCATAATATATGTATTTCATAGAACATTTTCCCCCCATTCCCCACCCATCTGCCCCATACTTCTGCTACACTTACCATCTTTGAGTCTATCACCTCATTCTTTACCTAATCTATAGGTACTGGTGGGTTAGGTACTGATGTTTTGGTTTTGTCTTATACAGTATCTGAACTGATGGAGTGTAAATCTGTCTCTTTTCTGATAGCTTGAGTTCAGGTCTTTGTTGCCATATGTAATACCTGGATCCTCCTGGACATAGCTGGATTTGG
Organism: Polioptila caerulea; assembly: GCA_013397295.1. Taxonomy (NCBI): domain Eukaryota; kingdom Metazoa; phylum Chordata; class Aves; order Passeriformes; family Certhiidae; genus Polioptila; species Polioptila caerulea. Next base: position 1,180,332 of record VYXF01004078.1, read on the forward strand.
ACACTGTCCTTTGCTTCCTTGTCTCTGGGTCTTTCTTTTGTCCTAAAATCTCCAGCTGAATCTCTTCTGGCTGTTGCTTTCCTGGGAGGTTACAGATCCCTTTTCTGGGCCCAGTGTTGGCAGCACCCTTGGGAGCACTGGAGATGGAGGTGTGGATGCTCATCCCTCATGACTTGTTCAGCTGCAGCAAATGCATTTGTCAGCAGCTCAGCTCTGCACTTGGCTGTTTGGTCCTCCCCATGCTGTGAGTGCCATAGGAAGCTGTGTGGATCTTTCCCCTAAACCCTTCCCATCTCCTGTGACATTGCTGAAATATCAGTGTCTGCATCCTGCCAAGGAGCTTGGATTTGGGGCATGGAGCATGCTGGATAATTCCTAAGCTCCTCTCTGTTTACTTCCCATTTGAGCAATCTAAAGATTCTTTACAAAACTAAAGAAAATTATCAGAGTATTAATATTCCTAATAGCATCTATTATGTCTCCTCTTTAAAAACTTCTTGTACTTCAGCTAAACTGTTAGCCCACTTTTCTCTGCACTTTTAGCACACGAGCTCTTGCTGTTCTTGTTTTAAAAGGAAGCCCCACACCTGTTCTGCCCCCATGTGTGCCCAAGCCCTGTTCTGTGTGCACCCAGTGTGCTCCTGGCGGAGCTCATGGTGGGGTTTGGGATATTTCCCTAACAGGGGTCAATTATATGATCCCCTCAGACAATGTGACACTATGCTGTCCTTTGGAGCTGATGTAGTTAAAAGCAAAACAAACATTTGGGAACATCTAGGAATCAGTGTCTCAGGTTTGTGGAGCACTGCTTGGAAAGCTGAAAACCAGCATCTCTAACTTGTGGGCAGCCAGGTGAGACTGTAAAAGAACCAAAACAGGGCCAGGTTTCACAGCAGCTGACTTTGACTACGTGGATGCCCCGGCTCAGGGTGAAAAGTGCTCTTCTCCCTTATCTGAGGAGCCCTGTGTGTGCCAAGAGACCTTTGTTCTGAATATTTGGAGTAATAAAGTTCAGCAGGGATAAAAGGGCATGTCCCCACTGACTTGTTTCACACAGCATCGTGCTCTCTGTCTCTCCTGCAGCTGCGTAAATGAGTATGGAAGATTATGATTTCCTCTTCAAAATTGTTTTAATCGGCAACGCCGGGGTGGGGAAGACCTGCTTAGTCCGTCGCTTCACTCAGGTAAGGCTGGCCAGCTCTTGGGTTGTGGAATGTTGGGATGGGGGCAGCTCTGGGATGGGAGTGTGGGGCCTGTGGCTCTGCTCTGAGGGCTCTGCCAGTGCCACAGCTCCAAAGCATTTTGTTGTTCACACCCCTGGTGTGAACCACACATCACATACAGTGACATACTGGCACAGGCAGCAGATCTGCATCTGATACTGCACCTGGCCCTGTTCTGGAGTTTGTGTTGGAGAAACCTCATTCCTCTCTGAAGGTGGAAAGTCACTGGGACCACTCCTCCTGTTTTGATGGTGTTCTGGACCAGTTATGAGACCAATAAATTTCCTGGTCTCCTCCCCAACCTTTTGTCATTAGTAAATAAATAATCTGGGTCCTGAGCTGTCAGTCCAGTGTCTTTTTCTGTGGCAGAATAGCCTCTGTGATCCAGGGCAAGGGAAGACTTTACATGATGCATCATAAAGCACAAGCTGTAGGGTTTTGATTGCACTCTCACTAGGAATTGTCAGCAATTTTCCCCTTCACTGTTAATTTTAGTTTTGAAGCTATAGTGATTTTAGATGCTCTCTAAAAACATGTGGCAGCCAGTGGCAATAAAGCTAGTTGTACCCAAAAGTTTAACAGCAAAAATCTTTGGCAGTTTCTGCTGCTTGTTCTTTGGCAGCACAGCTGCTGTTGGGGATGGATGTGCCCCAAAATCAGCATGACTTGGTAGACCAGAAATCAGAAAGCTCTCATTTCATCTGCTGCTGGTCCTTCTGATGGTGCTGCAATCAAATACCACCAGCTTGCGCTGTCCCTTGCCATTGCTGTGGCACTGGTGATGGCTGGCTCCATGCTTCACTCCTGAAATGCTGTGCAGAGATGCAACCCCACTGCTGAGAGCTGCCAGAAATGCCTATCAGTGCCATAGGGTGCTGTGGAGGGAAAAGGGGACGCGTGAGGTTGCAAATGCATCTCATCCCACACAGATGTTCACGCATCTTTCGAGGTATTGGGAAGTAGGATGGAAGGTCCTCACCCTTCGCCTGCTTCTTCCCACTGTACAGAAGGGCTTTCCTCCTTTTCTTTCCCTGTGTTCCTACCTCTAAGTCAATGATTTGCTGCAAAACTAGGGAAGTATAAGGCAGGTAAAAAACAACAGGATAGAATTTATGGTAGCCTTCATGCTGGGGAAATGTCACACTCTAAATGTGATGAAAGTAAGCATCATGGGAAGGGGACAACAGATGAATAGTTTTGAAGATGGAAAAGGGTGAGACTTTTGTCTTGTTGTAGAAATAAGTTTAATCAAACTCTTGTTTTCTTCCAGGGGCTTTTCCCACCTGGGCAAGGAGCCACGATTGGGGTTGATTTTATGATTAAAACTGTGGAGATAAACGGTGAAAAAGTAAAGGTAGGAGCTTGATGATTTAAAGTGTAAATTTGTGTGGCAGTATCATAGCTGATGTTTCTTGCTGCAGCCCTTCCACTTCTGGAAGACACTCAAGTAAGGTCAGGGCTGTCTGGCATGGCTTGGGCAATGCAGGGTCTAACAATCAAAGGATTTTATCAGTGAAACTACTGTAGGGGCGAAAATGGAACAGGAAGACCTTGCAAAGCTGTTGTTCTTGTTAAGGAGACAGTAAGGTCATGCCTGGCTTGGATTGAGGAAGCCCAATGAAGAGTTTCAGTGCAGCCTCTGCTCACTGTGTGTCTGGTAAGCAGAAATTGCATTCCCACTGGGATGTGCTTCAAGAAAGTCTTCTCCTGTGAGCTCCCAAGATGGCCATTGGGGAGAACACACATCTGGCCTTGTGTGGTTCTGCACAACAAGGACTCGTCTTCTGCTTCTGCCAAGTTACAGATTTGGGAGAAGCAGAGCTGGTCTCACAGTACTTGTGTTTCAGTCAACGGGTTGAACTGCGAAGGACAAAGTTCTCCATATTTTTAACTCTTTCACCCTCTAAAATAGGGTGGAATCCACTTCTGGGAAATTGTCCTTGTCCTGAGCTGACTCCTAAACTGAGCCTGAGCATCACTTGGCAAAGAGCTACCTTGCCTGGGCCAAAACACACAAAGTGTGAGATTGGAGACCAGTCTCATGCTTTAATGGGGTCCATGGTTGGGTTCCAGAGCCCAGACATGTTGGCTGCTACCACTTCGTTCATTAGTAGAGGTTTCACTTGAGCTGCCGTGGTATCTGAGATTAAAAAAAGTAGTTATTTGAGCCTCTGATATCAAGGTGTCCATGGTCCCTGAGCTACTCCTGGATTTACCCTGCCTGCATAAAATTCAGGGGCATCAAAGTGAAACCCAGCAGTTTTGCCTTTGCTGTCTTTATCAAACCTAATAGTGAGCAAATGCAAGAATGGCACCAGTGTGACAGTGAGATGTGACACTGAGACCTGTGTTTAAGCTTGTGTAAGTGATGGGGTGGAAACAGTGGACTTGCACAGATTTTCAGCCCTGGAGTCTTTTTTAAACCTGTACCACAGCACCACAGAGGGGTTTTAAGAAGAAAATGGGGTGTTGTGTTGCTGAGTTTGGGACATATTTTAAGAGCTGTGGTCATGTCAGCAAGCTGTGGCTGTGCCACGTGAGGAGTTTACAAACCCATGGGAAGTGGCAGTGCTTCACCAGGAGACCTTCCCACCCGAGCAGGTGAAGGACAAGAGGTAGAAAATCCTTCACCTGGTAAAGACCAAGTTTATACTGAGCACGTGGCTGTGCAAGTGGGCCAGAGCAGCAGGCAGGGAAGCAGTGAGGATCGTGTGGTGCTGGTGCTCAGCTTGCTGGTTGTGGTGCTCATTAGCAGGGCTGGCCAGGACATGGATGGAGCTTGTCCCAGGCTCCTCAGATAGCAGAGATGTTTCTTCCTGCCAAAAGCAGCTCCAGTGAAGCAACTCAGAGGATCTGAGCTTGTAAATAGTGTAATCACTGTACTGGAAGCAGAATTTGTTCTTTCTTATATACATAGTATAAATCAGTGGCCTCAAGACTGTCCTGGTCGTTAGAGGGAGAAAAGCAGTCCTGGGGGACTTCAGATACCTCTCCTTTTCAAGCATCTGGCTCTCTGTCAAATTCTGCTGGAGCCTTTAGAACTTCTATGTGAGGTCTGGGGTTTGTACTGGTGACCTTACCCTCAAGATTTGTCTGCATTTGAAGTGTTGCACCTTGATATAATCCTGTTTTAAGACTAATTTGGACTGAGGATGCAAAGTTCTTAGGAGAATATTGGAAGCAGATGTGCCAGCATGAGCTGTCTCAGGGGCAAAGATGGTTCAGGGAAGCTCTTCAAGCGAAATGAAAAGTCTCTGCTGCCCTGCAAATGTCTGATGAATGCACAAGTGTTCTGTCTGAATCACCTTGGGGCAGGATTGTGTGTCACAGAGCCTCAGCAATTGCTAGCTGTAGTGTCTGCTATATTTCACATGGCCAATACTGGGTTCTAAAGTCCCTCTCCTGCACCCACCAGTGCAGTAATTTGGAGTTGCTGGAGCTCAGTTTCAGTTACCAAGCCTTGGTGGGAGCTTAGTATGATTTGGGCATTGGAATGAGCCCTCTGGAGCCTGGAAGGCAAGCAGATTTCTTTCGGTGGTCTTGTAGCCACAACTTTTTGAGTAAGCAGCACTTGTGAGAATAAACATTTAATGAGAGGAGAAAGCAGGAATGAGTCAGAGAATAGAGCTGCTCTGGCTGTCAGCTCATTTAGCAGTGCCCAAGCCATGATTCTCTTACCTCTGTGCTGGGCAGCTTCCCCTGCATGTCTGCTGGGATCCAGAATGAGGGAACAAAGCTGTTTACCAAAAGAGTTTTCAGACTTGAAAATAAATTATGGATTTCTGTCGGGGTTTTTAATCCCGACAGACGGAGAAATTGGGGGGCGACGGTCCCCCAGGAGGCTCTGCCGGTCCTAGTTACCGCTGGGGTCGACGCATAGAACAAAGACAGCAGCACGGGCCTTTGGGGGTGGACGTGGATGTTTATTCTCAACCCCAAAAGACATCTGCACCACGTGTGCAAAGGCTTTTATACTCAGGTAAATGGATGTAGGTGGACACAGTTTCACAGACCAATAGTGTGATACATGGATTACACAATAAGCTGTCAGTCAATCACAAAGGTTAACTTGAGTGGACAGAGGGGAAAGGGTCAAATGTCCAATGGGGTGCCCAGGTTTGGGTGAACTCCCACCCTCCCAGGGGGCTGGACCTTTTTTCTTGGGTCAAAGTAAACTGACAATGCAGGTACTTGGGACAGTGTTGGGGGGGAAGTACATGAAAAGGCTCTGATCAATTGAAACAAAACTAATTATCAAACCACGCACCACAACAGATTTCTGAGGAAAAATACTTTCCAGCTTTCAAAATAGCATTATAAAGTCAGTGGAGAGGAACTTGCTAGTGTGAAAGCTGTGTGCAAACTCTTCCAGATATGAGCAGCTACCAGTGCTCACTGCCCAATGAGCTGAGAGAGCACCCTGCAGTTGTGAGGGGATTTTGATCTGCCTGGCTTCTTCCAATAAACTCCAAAAATATATGCAGCACTTGTACCAAGAGGGCCCACAGACTCAAGGAAAGCAAGGCAGATAGCACTTGCTATATGGACTTGGTGGAAAGCTAAATGTGTGTGCAGATGTTGGGAGGATGGGAAGCATCAGCTGACACCAAGAAAATAAATATCTAGATTTTCTGCAGGCTGAGTCAGACACCATCCTTTGGCTATTCTAAGGGGGTTGAGGGGGAAAGTACAAATAAAATAGTTGCTGTGAAATATTTTATTTGACAGAAATGACCAGTGAGGAAAAGCATGAGATGTGCATTTTGGATGCAGGAAGAGTTTATCAGCACCTCTAAGACTGGGGGCTCTTCCCTGCCTTCTGCACCCAGCTCACAGGCGGACCCATGTCTGCTCTCAGCACAATCTCTTCTGCTTTCAATGTCTCTTAGATTAAAGCAATGGCAGAACATATTGACATTAAGTTTTTATCAATTCAGAGATCTTCTCAATAAAGGCAGAACATATATAAACTGGAGTTAACCAGTAGACAGTGATTAAATGTTTTTCCTAGGAAACAGCTGAGTAACAACAGAATCATCTGTATCTTTCCATCTGCCAGAGTTTGGAGGCTGGTTTGTTTTAATGAGGACTCATTCATTATCTGGTTTTCATGTGCAAGTAATTTAACTTATGGTTTTGTGTGTCACTTTACAGATACCAGGCTCAACCTTTTAAGTACAACTATTCCAAGAGATTAAAGCACAAAGGTGCCCAGGAGCTGTGAGCCAGCCACAATTACTTTCTTGAGGAAAAAAAGTGGGTGGTTTATTTTGGTTTTTTTTTCCCCAGAACTATGCCCCACATCTAAAAGCTGCTACTGGGAGCTCTTGTTTCAAACTAATATATTTATGATGAGTGGCTGGTGTAGCTCAGCTGTGGAACTGGGCAAGAATAAGATTTTCTCTGTACAGGCCGCTGAATATATGGAAAAAATCTTAAATACTTTACCTTTTTTCTTCCCGAAATACACAGGATTTTGGCTGGAAGTCATCCTTCCACATATTTAATTCCAGGGAGAGGTGCTTTAAAAAAAAAAAAAAGCTGAAGCAGAGAAATACTCTTTTATCTTGAAATTATGTTAATCATGGATGTTTTTCTTAGACTTCCTTTTTGAAGAACTGCAGTTTTCATGACCCACTGAAAACTATCAGATGGCCAAAATATACAACCAGTATAAGTGTAGTTTGTATTGGGAAATGTATGTCGTCTTTGTGGATCCAAAGGGTTTGGCAAACACTCATGAGTGCTTTGATGGTGGTGAGACACAGGAACAGGTTGTCCCGAGAAGTTGTGGATGCCCCATCCCTGGAAGTGTTCAAGGCCAATCTGGATGGGGCTTTGAGCAACCTGGTCTGGTGGGGGGTTGGAACTAGATGGTCCCTTCCAACTTGAACCGTTTTAGGATTCTGTGATGTAGCCAATTCTACGTGTTGGGAAGGCAAACAGTGAGCAGCTGGACGAGGTGGCTGAAGTTGTAGAGGGGAAATGTGTTCCAAACCTTAGATAAATGTTCGGCTGAGCTCCTTGTTCAATTCTGTGCTTTCCACCCATCACTGCATTGTCTTAGATAACTGCAACTAGCTCCATGAGCTAGAGGAGAGGCATTCTTATTCCTCCTTGGGAATGGGAGCTGCTGTTGTTGGATTTCAGGGGTGGGAGAAGTGACTTTCTCCCTGTATCTCCTCCAGGCTGGCAGTTCAGCCCACTGCAGAGAGAGATGCTAGAAGTCACATGGAAACCGACAGACCTGCAGCTTCCAGGGCTGTTGGCCACAGTGCCAGCAGCTGACTTTGTGCCTTGCATTTCAATCCACAAGTGCAGGAACAGAAACAAATAATGCTGGGGGAGGGGAAGCCAAAGGGAGAAGAGCAAAGTGCTTTCCCAGCATTGATTTTACCCCGAAGGGGATTTTTAAAAAAATTTGAATAACTTTTTTTTTTCCCCCCCAAAAAAATGTAAATAACTTTTTTCCCTTGCTGTGGCAAAAGCTGCAGATCTGGGACACGGCCGGGCAGGAGCGGTTCCGGTCCATCACGCAGAGCTACTACCGCAGCGCCAACGCGCTGATCCTGACCTACGACATCACCTGCGAGGAGTCCTTCCGCTGCCTGCCCGAGTGGCTGCGCGAGATCGAGCAGTACGCCAGCAACAAGGTCATCACCGTGCTCGTGGGTAAGGCCCCGCGCCACCGCGCCCCTCGGGGCCCCGCTCCGAGCCCCGCCCCAGCGCACTCAAGGCAGAAGGGGGTCCTGGGCCGCGTCTAACCGTGTGCAGGGGGGGATGCTGCCCTCCAGTCAGTCCCATAAGGGGTTGGAGGTGCAGCTACCACTGAGCTGAGAATGGAGCAGTTCCCCTCGTGACTCCGAGCTCAGGTGTCTGCAACTATGTTGGGATCTGGTGGTGTCTGCAGTTTGCTGTGCTCCATAGGTGTGGGACAACCAGTCCTGGCTTAAGTGGTCAGGATCTGGGAGCCACATCAGGACGTGATGGTTGTGTGGATCGTAGCATTCATAGGTGGGGCAGAGCTGGAAAACTGGATGTTCTTGCATGGATTTTAGGGAAACTAAAAATAAACAATGGAATGTTATATTAATCTGTAGAGCTTCAACTCAAGGCAAAACAGACCTCAGGCCATCTGTCTGCTACAAGCAAGGGGAAGGTTATTTTGCCTACCAGTGCTTTTCCATGCTCTGCTTTCAGCATCTGATAGCTGGGACTTGGATTTTAAAGGTCCAAGAATATATAAAGAACAGTGGAAAAATAACTTAGGGAAGGCTAAGACGTTTCATGCTACAGTGTCACCTTTAATAGTTTGCTATTTAAATGAAAAAATCTAGGTCACTGTAAGAAGTGTCTAAAAGAGTATTTTAAAGGGAAAAAAAAAGTCTCTTGAGTTTAACATGCCCCAGTGCTACTTCAAGTGAGCTGTGGGGTTTAGGGAGCTTCTATACAAGAAACCCATACAACATGAGTATGGCCTGGGTACAGATGGTGCAGAAATAATTAATAAATGACTAACAAATGTACCTTAATTTTTTCAGTGAACATTAAGTTAATTTCTAGCATCTACAGCACAACATATAAATCATATTTTAGTCATAACACATCCTTTGAGGATGATGACTTCCATAAATCACTTGTTTTTAGTGATAATCTGTTTAGAGGGGTAACTTCAGTGCAGGTAGTGGGTCCAAGACCCTGCTTTAGGAGAAAGGAGATCTCAAATGAGGGGAAGGCAATGAGAGAAGGCTTGCTGGTACCTTTTCCTCCCACAAGCTCTCACAAAGCTGCTGGTAGGAGTGGGGCCAGGACATGTTTCCTCCTGAACCTGCTGAGTCTGTGGACAGAGCAGCCTGTTGTTGCAGGTCCTGGTCTGTTACCTTCATTGTAAGATTAATTCATGGCAGAAACATCACGTTTGAAGTTAAGTGACCAACAATAGTGTATTATAATCACATCAGATGCTTGCTTGAGGCTTTAATCAACTTTCTGCTAAACAGATCTCTCTGAACTAAAGGGTTGGTTTCTCACCCCACCTCACTCTGCAAGTTCACTCCAAGCCCATCGCTCTTCCAGCCTCCACAGACACATCCTATACTGGAATATTGAAATAGGGAACCTCCTTTCCATGGCAGGCTTTTAAAAAAGCTTGTAACAACATGATGAATATCACATTTAATGTCTCATATGCTATAATTGACATTTTAAGTGCTCCTCAGAGCAAGCACAGGAGAATTTTCAATAGATATTAGCATGGAAATCCTTTAATGTTGGTTGATAGCAGCAAACAGATGCACTGGTGCTGAATTAAAGCAAACTGGCTTGGATGTTCACAGGGCATATTTCATTACATGAGCTAATATTAAATGGACTTGAGTGTTTCAGGGAATCCATTATTTGGAGGGGAGAGCAAGCACTAGGAGTTACATATCCAAACCCTGTCCATACACATATTGAACCAAACTCTTACTTATCCTTTATAGACCTCAGTTTCTCTTGGTTTTGAAATCAAATTAATTCCTTTTCTAAAATATTTTATCAATGCAGGTAATAAGATTGATTTAGCTGATAAGAGGGAAGTCTCCCAGCAAAGAGCTGCAGAGTTTTCTGAAGCACAGGACATGTACTATCTGGAAACATCAGCAAAAGAATCGGATAATGTGGAAAAACTCTTCCTGGACTTGGCCTGCCGGTTGATCAGCGAGGCACGACAGAACACCCTTGTGAACAATGTCTCATCCCCCTTACCAGGAGAGGGGAAAAGTATCAGCTACTTGACTTGCTGTAATTTTAATTAAAGAGCTGGCATATGATTGCCCCTTCTGCCATGGGCCAAGTGGACTTTTTTTTTTCTATGCTGGGATTTATCTACTTGAAGGAATTCCTGCCAATCTGACCCATCTGGCTTACTCAGTCAGGTTCCAGTCCTGGAAACATGGCAGGCTGATGGCTCCAGCTGCATGGCAATGTAGCAGAATACAGCAGGGTTTAAATTTCATTTTTCTTGCAGTCTGTGGAGCAGGTCAGAAAAGGAAGAGTTGCACAAGTGCTTCATGTAATGCAGAACATGAGCTGCTTTGTTTCCTTCTGTGGGAGAGTAGACCAGCCTTTCCTGAAGATACTGAAGAGATCAAAATCTCTCTTACAGAACAATGTGTTTGATCCTTTTTAAAGCAAAACAAAGTAACAAGAAACGCAACAAGGAATGCTGACTTCGGGCTATACTGGCAATCTTCTGGGCTGTCAGCGAGCGAGCTCTTGGGACATGTACATAAAGTCTGCCCCTGCATCTTCATGGAGGACTCTGGTGTTTGAAATAGTGTTATGTCTCTCATCTACAGGCACTTTCATGAATGTGGAATAAACAAAAAAGTTACATATAGCAGCATTTTCAAGGTTGTAGAAGACATGGATACGGCTCAGTTGCTCCCTTTGGTGCTAGCAGTTCAGCAAATATTCCGTAGGCCAAATGTAGTCTCGCCACATTGCTGTCTTCTGAATGTGTAACTTAGACTGGTTAGGAAAAAACACTAATAAGCACTGTTCATAAAAATAAAAAATCTCATTACCTCTTTTTCTAGGCCTGAACATAGTGGGAAAGGACTGTGCTTCTTTGATATCCAACAAAGGATGAAAAGACTTTCCATAAATAAAAATAAATAAATAAATTAACCATTCCTCCTCTAATTAGTCATGTCCTGATGTAAAAAGTTAGTCTTGGGAAAGGTCATTGGTGGACTTGGCAAAAGTGCACCAGACATGGCCAAAGTCTTGTGCGTGCATGGATGGCATATAAGGGTTCAAAGGAAGCAAGGCCTGAACTGGCAGTCTGCAGTGAGTCCAGCTGAAAAACAAAGCCTGTAGATACAGCTCTTGTTGGAAGGCAGGAGTACAAATTTGGGGAGGGTTTGTTTGATGGTAAGTGGAAATAGCAATGGGTTGCAAGTGGTGTCCTTCCGTGTCTGCCCCATCCAGCTCTCACCTTGTGGAACTGCTCTCAAAGGTGCTCCTGAAGGTCTCTGCTTGGCATCTGGTCTCTCTGCTAGGGTAGCTTTTAGGTTCAGGGCTGTAGAGTAATTTTACTTACCTGATGCTTTGTACCCTTAATCCCAAACTCTGGTGCATGTAACTGTTGAGGCAACTTCTTCCTACAGAACCTCTGAAGTGGGAGCAGCCTGGAGTTTGTGATGTTACTCCACCTCTAGTGCCATACAATGCATTGCAAATTCACATGTTGGCATGGAAGCAAAATCAGAAGATAGTGAATGTGCACATAAGCAATTATATTTAGGAGTCTGAGTGCAGTTTAGCTAGTCTGGATGAATCTCTCCTGGTGATTACATGGCTGTGATATGCTGCAATTTAGAGTTAATCAATTTAATATTATTCGGCTTTTACTGAAGATTATAACAGAACTTTTCTATTGTCATAAAAAGCTGCCAGTAAGTACTTCTTGAAAACAATAGCAATTAAAAAAAAAAATGCTTTTTTTGTTTCCTGGAAAGAATTCTTTGGGCTGTATCATGTTGTGCCTTTGATATGTATCGCGTGTCAGAAAGAGGGGGGATTGGTTTGTCATATGGCCATTTTTAATATTTTCTTGCTATTTTTAGGTCATTTTTATGACTAGTGGTAAAAGAAAGATGTAGAAGTTGTGGTATGAAGCTTGTTTGTCATTTAGGTAACCTTTAGCAAAGAGCTTCTGTAAGTGTGAGATGTTGGGAACACGTCATCTGCTGCTCTGCTCTGGTCCATTTCAGTCTCTGCTTATGTTGTAATCTGGGGGATTTGGAAATGTGTGGGACTTGGTGGCTTCTGCTGTGCTGGACCATGTGATACAGCCTGTGCTGAAGAGCAGTATCTTTTTTCTTGAGCATTCCTCAAATCACCAAATGTAGCTTCATTTGAGCTTGTGAAGAGCACTCAACTCCACGACAGCTGATTCTCGTCCGCTCCTAGGTGGTTCTTTAGAGCTAGGCTTAGGGTGTTCCATGGCAGGTGATACTCAAGTTAGAAATCAATACTATGTGTATTTAATTTGGAGTAGCTCTTACTCCCTGAAGCTGGACCTGTCAGCATATAATTGATAACAAGTAGGGCATGGCTTTTTGATCAGCCTAATCAAGGAGGAAGGAGACTGCCCAATAGAACACCCATGGGTTACTCAGCCTGGTTTCCAAAACCATCAAAGCTGGGCAAGTACTCTTCATCCCTGCTGAGTAGCACTATAAATGCATTTTAAAGTGCTCCTTGCATCACTTCTGGAGCTGGAACATGACTGAACAAGCTGGTCAAATAGCAGAAACTGCTAACTTCATTTCCTTGGATATTTACTTTGAGATTTCTAGAAGCCTAAATCTTTTCCCAGTGCTCTCCTAACCTGTAGGTGACTATTTTGGAGACTAGCTGCCTACTAGCAACCTCAAAGCACTGGTTCTTTTTAATGCTGTTGAATCTTTGTGTACAGACTCCATCTCCAGACAGTGATGTGCTTTTGTGGCAGGGTGGAATGCTGTGGTTGGGCTGATGTTCAAGTGAATAACCTGACTCCTCCAGTCAAATTTGAATTGATTCCTTTCCGTGTTTATTCTGTGTAGACTTAAAAAGTTGAAAGGAAACAATGGTGGTATGTGCAACACTTTTTACACAGTCATAAACCAAAGCTGTAGTTTGATACTCCCCTCTCTTTCTGCTGTTTGCAAACACGCCTCTTGTTGAAGAAGTGGTGTTTTATTGTAGTAACTCCTTTCCTGGAGTTAATTTTGTACACCTCTGAATATCTCTGTAGTGCATACAGCCAAACTTTCCTTGTGGCGCTGAGGGCTTATCTTCTCTCCTATGGTCTGATCCACTGCTGAAGGCTTCCCAGCTGGAAGAGGAAATTTGTCAACTGCAGAGTCTTGAAAAATAAAAAAATTCCAATTGTGTGATAATCAGCTCTCCAACTAAAGACCTTGCTAGATTTTTGAGAGAACTTTCAGTAAAAGCCTTGTGATGCTTGCTGGATAAAGTATCCAGAACCCCTGCAGAATTGATATAATGGGGCCAAATTTGACTGGGAATGTTCTCTCCTATCACGAGAGCCAAGCTTTTAGTGTGGTTGCTGGACTTGAATGTGTTTTGAGGAGGATATATTCAGAGCCATGGATTAATCTTATTTCTGGCTGAATGTTAATTTTTTTAGTAATCCTGTAATGAGACCCTTTCGTGGCATTTTTAGCACAATGATTATGTCCAAGCAGAAGCCAATACTGGATGATCAACAGATGTTTGCTTAATCTAGCAAGCCTGTTTGCAGAGATTAGTGGAAGCATCTCTGAAAACCGGATAGTCTGAAGTCTTGATTTCCAGTGGGAGCCACTGATTCAGTCAGGCTGATCTTGAGTAATCCAGCACACATTCAGTGCTTCAGATCACTGGGTGTGAAGTACTTGCTGTGAAGTTTTTCGTTGGGTGTTGACACTGAGAGTTTGCTGAGACAAGCCATGACTCCCTTCTGTCCATATTTGTGTTCCCCCACAAAGGTGCTAGGGGACAAAAAGCTCGAATCAAAAAAACCCCTTCGGGTCGAAGAAATAAAATGGGAAAAGTGAAATAATGAACTCTATAAAGAAAGGGCATGATGGGTGCCTCTTCCTACCTTGAACCCTGAAGTCTTGATTTGACCTCCAGGTAAGCTGTTTGAGCGTGCAGTCAGAAACGTTTTTGTGTTGAATGCTAAATGGCTCTGTGATCGTTATTTAGTGAAATCCACACATGACAAATTATCAGGCAGGATGCTTTGTTCTTTGCTGTAGAACACATGAAACAGCCCTTAAAATCTGTCAGCCTGCTGGTGCTGTTTGTGTTTTTTTTGGAGATGGCTGTATTGGTAGCAGTTGGCTCCTGCTAGTCTAGGTTTAGCAGTTAATGGCTATCGAATTCCTTCAGCATCAGTAATAGCAGCAGACTGGGGCTGACACAGGAGACAGTGATTTGAAAAGAGGGAAAGTCGAAGTTAGTGATGCAGAAGCATGGTGGGTGCATGCACATGAGACAACAGGCTTTCCAGAGCTTTTGCTGACAAGGGGTGCAATTAGTTAGAGTCAAATCCACTGGGTTTTGCCTTGTTTGTTATCCCTAAGGACCACTGTTTGTTCAGCTGCTTTTCCACTTGTCTTTTCTTCACTAAGAAGGACTGTCTGTAAATCAGGCTGAAATGTGGAGCTGGCATGATTCCTGCAGTCAGAGACTGAATTCAGTTGGAAAACAGGTGAAATTCTCCAGCTATTGAAACAGGCTGAGCAAACATGCAGGATAAGCTGCCTTTTGGGAACCTGTGGTGCCATCGGGGTCAGATATGGCTGGAGACACTGTCACAGAAACCCTCTCCTGGCTGTGGGGCAGAAATAAATGCTACAGCCATTTCTGCAATGGAAAGATGACTCTCTGGAATAGAAAATGCAAGTAAAGAGATGGTTCCATGTGCTCAGGATTTTCTCCATCCCATCCTCTTTTAAAATTGCATCTATGGATTCGATTTTGATTGCTCTGGGCTTTCATAAAGGTATGCTTTAAAATTGAGTCTGAAATTCTGCTTTCTTTTAGTGTCAAAGCACCCAATGTCCTTATGTGATTGGCTCCTTAAAACAAAGTTCTTTTTTGCGTTAATTCAGTTAGAAAAAGGTGTTTCTAGAGGATACTTTGTGAATTCCCAATGAGCAAGTATGGAAACTCTCTGTCCTTTTTAAATGTCCCTGTCCATAAGGGCTCGCCAGAAAACCCTCTGGAGCCAAGGGAAATACTCTAATCAATTCTAGTAGTGAAAACCCTGTTAAATCAAAATATTTTCTTCCTCTTTTTATAAACTTTGTTACCTCAACAAATCTGGGGTTTGACATCACCCTTTTTCCTTGTGTCAGTTCTATCCTCTTGTTGCTGTGAGTAATAATTGTAGCTGCTGTTCAAGAATCATCATTTTGAAGGACATTGTCCTGTTATGATGAATGGTGAGGAAACAATAGCTTGATTTCTTACAAGCAAGTAGTGCATCCTAAGCAGAGCAGCTCCAACTGGAACTGGTGATGTCTTTGAAATGCAATCATCCACTTGAGCTGTAGCTAAATGTACCATAAATGTTACTGATCTCACATCTGCCTCTCTTTAGGATTTGTCTTGGCTGGGAAAGCAGACAGCAGGGTAGTCATGCTGACCATGATGCAGGGCTCCCAGAGGAGCATGCTGCCTTGCTCTGACCTACCCCTCTCATCACCACCTCGCTCACCTGACCCAAAGTTGCCTTTGCTGTACTGAGCCATATCCAGCTGGGATAGATCACCAGCTGTCCTCACTCACAGATGCCATCACAACCCTTCCCCTCCTTGGAACAAGCTGTAACTTAAACCAGAAGTAAAAGGTATGCCATGTGGGTCACAGGTGTGTGTTTCTGTCCAAGTGGGAGCCACATATCCAGGAAAAAATATCCAGCCTCATCTCCAAAGCTTGCTCCTTCAAATACAGTCAATGGGATAACTGGGGGAAGATAACCCTGACAGAGCAGAAAATGAGATGGCAGTGAGTGTAATTTAGGCTGAAAATGTTGTCAGTGAAAAATTAGACTGGTTTTAAGAGCACAGCCAGGGTCAACAGCTCAGCTTATCTGTCTGGATGGACAGGAGCTGGGTTTACAATACTCAAATTGTCTCTGTTTTCACATTAATAACTTGCAATTAGGCCTTGGTGGATGTGACCACATATTTTGAACAGGTTATCCTTTTCCAGTAAGCTCAGAAGATAATTTTACCTCTGCTTAGTGCTACAATATTACTCAAAAACAGATGCCAGTTTTACATTTGCACCTTTGCTTTTTCCACTTCTGCTTATCCTGGGATAACATTCTCAGGGACATGCACACTTGTGAGTACACAGTGGTGGTGTTCCTGGTGTGCATTTTCTGAATGCCTGGTCCTCAGGCAAAAAATGACATAGCCAAAACCTGCATCAGTTGTGATTTTCGCTGTGCACGGTTCCCTGGGGTAGAGGGGAGGTTAAAAGTATTCTTATGCTTTCATGGGCAGCAGTCAAGGGCTCTGGAGTGTCTGGTGTCACGTGAAATGCAAACCTCGGCACTTTTCAGAGCTCGATTCCTCTAGTATCTCTCATCAATGAATCTGCTCTTCTCTAATTACTGCTCATGCCTCAAGCACTGTGGAGGGATGATCTGACTGCATGAACCACTGGATCTGACTCCTGCTTCACTTACAAAGAAGAGCATCAGAGGCTCATTACTGTGCCACCTCGAGCTTCTTACTGTGGACATAAAGTTAATAATACAATGAGCCCCTTCCATCCAGGACACCCTGTAAGGAATACTTCCCTTCTTACAGGACCAATAAAAGAGATTCAGACATTAAGAACTGATGGGAGTTTGGTGCAAAGGAGTTGCTCTCTGGTGAGTAGGTGGGTGCTGCTCTCCATCCAGTGAGATTTGGGATGGTGTGGAGGAGGAGCTGTCGCTGGAGGGGTGCTGTGAATGTCTCCGAGGGCTGGGGTGGCATCATTGCCACGGAGCTTTAGTAGATGCAGTGTCCCAGCAGCTGAGTCTTTACAGAAGGGCAAGCAGAGGAGAGGGAATGCCAGTTTCACCTTTTAATAGAGGGGGAATAAAATATTTGGTCTATGGTGGGGAGAGCTGCTACGATTTCAGGCACTGCCATTGCCTCAGCTATTGCAGAGTGTTGGGAGGAAAGGGTTACCACTCACCCCCACA
Source organism: Polioptila caerulea (assembly GCA_013397295.1). Taxonomy (NCBI): domain Eukaryota; kingdom Metazoa; phylum Chordata; class Aves; order Passeriformes; family Certhiidae; genus Polioptila; species Polioptila caerulea. Next base: position 1,197,303 of record VYXF01004078.1, read on the forward strand.
CACAGCCAGCACTGAAGGAGGAAAAACTAACTTCTGAAGCCAACATTTTAGTGGAGAAAAGGGCCTCTAATGAGAGTATGGAGCAAGCCCAGTGCTTGTTACAATGCTGATTGGGAGTGACAAGTATATCTCTGGATATTAGGGAAGTAGTTTAAAATATGCCATAGTTTTTAGCATAATAAGATGCACTGCAGATATGTCACATCCATTTTATTCTCCACAGCTGTTTACAAAAGGAAAAAAAAAATCCAAATCTCTGAGATTGGAGCAGCTGCAGTCACTCAGCTGTCAATATGGGACAAGGCTCTTTCTGCTCTTTTATTTCCACTTCACTCTGTTCTGCTGCACATATTTGGCTGTTCTGTGAATTTGCAGATCATGAGATTTTTTTCAAACTTCTTTTGATCTATACAGAAAGACTCACCCAGTTCTCATTTGAATTCATTAATACTTTGAGTAGGCATTTTAATTTTATGTTTACTGGCTTGTTTCCCTTTGTAATGTTATCAAACTGACAAGTTTGTCGTGCTCTGCATTACCTTTAGACTTTTGAATCTAAAACATTTCCTCTTTCCTGAAAGCTACAATAATTTTTAGAGATGCTACAAAGGCATCTTCATTTCCTCAGGAGAAAACCTGAATTACCCTCAGCTTTGATTACTATCAAATCAACACTGAACCACGTAATTTCTTTTACAGCATGAACAAAGTATATTTTATACCATCAACTAAAGTTTGAATTGTCATTTAAAAATCTGCTTAAGCATTAACAGCAGCATTTTGTTTGTGATTTCCATGCCAGGGAAGTCATAGCATTAAAGGAATTTTCTGTGTTGGAGTTTTTCCCACAAAGGTCTGCTGTCTTTTCCCCAACAATTGTGAATTTAGCACAATGTACAGAATTTTAGCAAGAACCCTGATTCCTAAACATTTGGCCAGAAGCATGAGGAGAGGATGTGGTTTTTGTTGATCAAGCACAACCACTTCAGTGGAAAAAATGCACTACAGCTGGTCAGACAATTGATCTTGTTGGTGGGGTAGTGCTGTCTTTGGGGAGGGTATAGGTGTTAGCAAAACACCAAACTGTGAATCATTCAGTCAGAAGCATTTGGCTTGTCTCTTCTTTAAGTTCTTGTGGTCAAGTGAGGTACAGTGGGCTTGAGAAAGGAATGTGTTTTGGATGACCAGGATGATGAATGTATGATGCTTCATGTTTATTTGTAATGTCCTTTTTATACTTAGAAATTGCTTACATGTGTATCTGTATGTAAATAAATGTTTAATCCTTTCCACTTGGTGTTTCAAGCGTTTGATTTTTGTTTGCTTTTTTATTTGGACTGCAAAGCAAAGTTGCCTTAAATACGAGGCATTCAATTGACATGATTTGACATTAGACCAGCAAACAAATGGCTACTAAGGATTTTCTGCTTGGGCTGAGCATACTGAGGCTCTTACAGCACTGAGACCTCACAAGAAGAGCAGCTGTATGTAGATGCTGCTGCCCATGGCACCGAGGTCCCTTTGCTCTAGAAGAGTAAAAAAAATACTCAAAGTAGGAGAAATAATAGAGGTTTGAAATGCCGAAGAAATGCAAGCATCAGGCACTAGAGGGTGGCCTTTGACAGAGGCACCATCCACTCACTGACCTTGCAAACCTGTGGCAGGTTAAACTCTTGTCCTAGCAAGATGCTGGATTTGTGAAGGATGAATGTTGTTGATGGTTGGATGCTTTGGTTGTCTTTTATTCTTTGATCAAGACTTTTTTTTTTT
>VYXF01004078.1:1199089-1211911 GCA_013397295.1 Polioptila caerulea
TTTTTTTTTTTTTTTTTAATGCCATTCCTTCTGTTCAGCCTTCAACTTGCTGTTTTCATTCCCGTTGAACTCCACTGGTGTTCCCCAATGACCTGCTTTCCTTAAGGCCTAGAATCCTTTTGGACGAGATCTCCATTTCAAGCCTTTTGTCGTTTGGTAAATACATAATGTTTGTACTCTGACTCCTTCTGGGGATCGGTTTTGCTCCCCTGTGCTCTGCCCCACATCAAAGATGAGTCCTGCTAACACTTACACCGAGAAACGAGCTGTGAAGCTTGAAGACACCATGTGTCTTTTATTGCCTCTTCCATTGACCTTGAAGCTCCTTCCTTGGTAAATGTCTGACATGAGGGCTGGACCATCTGCTCTTCCTTCCCCAGGAAGCTGGCAGTTTGAGTCAGTGAGAGAGAACAGAGAGGTATTTGGATAGGGAAAAGTCCCTGTATGCTTCTAGATAGGAACAAGGCAAAGGGAGAGGAAGGAAACATCCTTCAGATGCTCAGACCTCTTGGGAAGTGAATATTTACTGAAAGAGAGGAGGGCTGGAGTGTGTTGCTTTTGGACCAAACTCTTCCTGGGGAGAGGTAAGGGGTAGGTGAAGAGTGGCAGCTCTTTCTTCCAAGGAGCATGTAACCAGTGGGATGTGCAACCTTCTCCTTGTTCAGCAGGTGTAGCAGCAAGGGTACAGCCTGTGCCAGGCTTTGCTGAGGGTGAAAGGAATTGAGCACACAAAGGCTCCCTGCTAAAAGAGGACAAACTGCCCAGGGGAAGAAATGCAAGGCTGACTGACTGCAGGAGTAAAAGCAAGAGAGCTTTTTCTGCCTCTCTTCCCTCCTCTCATGGTCAAAGTCTCCCTACCGAGCATGTGGGGAGCTCTGCCCAGAAGATGTCGTCTTGCTGACAGGGGCCTGTCACACAACAATACTTTTTGCTCTCATTCTGTGTGCAGTCCTCTTGCACAAAGCACAGGAGAGCTGAGTGTCCTGCTTTAATTTCAATGGTATGGCACAGACAGTCCTGCCTAATTTAAAACCTAGTCTTGATTTATGGATTTCTATGCATAGGGAATCAATCACAAACCCAGAAAGCGTTTTCAGGAGTTTTATTACCCTCAGAATTAAACATGCTGAGCTTTAGTCTTTTTGTACAAGCTTATAATTATAATCACATCAGCCTGCACCAAAGCTATCACTTACCCTAGTATGTGAATGAATTGTCTGCTGAAAAAAATCACTCATGCTGCACCAAACATTTCATGTCAAGATGCTGTCAGGTATATGATGTAGAAGCTCTGGCAGTGGTTCACAGCTAGCTGCATCAAGTCTCTGGTGTCTCACTTGGATCCGTTCTAGCTCCTGGTGATTGAGTGGGTATCTGTCCAGTTCATCACAAGGGAGTGCTTAAAGAGCCAGTGATAACTGCAGCACCCTATTATGTGCTGTAGTGAAAAAACTGGTTGCAAGTGTTATGATGTCTTAAAACCTTTTCTGTATTGCCTTCCTTATGCTCAGTGATTTGGGTGAGTAATGCTGTCTTTCATTTCATTTGTTCTGCATAAGATATACATGCAGATTTTCCAGGCAGGCAAAGTTTCTCACTCCTTTTCCACTTGTCCCAAGGGTTCATCAAGTAGGATTTTATTTGGAATACATAAAATCCCTTCAATAGGCACAGCACTTGGTAAATGCAGGCACAAGCCCAGGCCTTTTCACTTGGCCTCACATTGGAGCCCAGCCCTGCCCTGATTGAAGCAGCCCTGGTGTGGTTTTGGTGTGCTGATTTGCTGGGCTAAAGCTCAGCTGGACAATGCAGCAGCAGCTTGCAAAGCCCTGACTTCTGCTCTTACATCTTGTCCCTCTGGCTGTGCCAGGAAGCCTTGCATGGGGAGCTCTGTGTCCTCTACAGCAGAGCCCTGCCATGTTCTGCAGCAGTGCTGTCACTGGTACCACACTTAGTGAGCAACTCCATCCACAGGTTACCTCTGTCACAGAACCACAGAATGGTGTTGGGTTGGAAGGCACTTTAAAGATCTTGTTCCACCCCCCTGCCATGGGCAGGGACACCTTCCACCAGACCAGGCTGCTCAGAGCTGCATCAAACCTGGTCTTGAACACTTCCAGGGATGGGGCATTCACAGCTTCTCTGGGCAACCTGTGCTGGTGCCTCACCATCCTCACAGGGAAGAATTTTTTCTGCGTATGTAACCTTAATTTCCCCTCTCTCAGTTTAAAAACATCATCAGGTTATTAATTAAACATTGTTAAAAATTGTGATGTCTAATTCTGCTCTTTTTGTGTCTCTCTCTCTCTGCTATAACAAGATGTTCCTTTTTCTTCTGTTTATGTCTAGAGTTCAGGGACTGCAGGGCTCTAGGCTGGGACCTGTCAGAAGAAATCTTGTGCCTCTTTTCACTGCCATCTGCTGTTGCAGGATCCTTAAACACCAGAAGAACTTTGTGGTGTATCTTGCTGGAAACAGCAAGAGATAAGGTCTTTCAGTGATCTCCAGAGCTGTGCTCCATGTCCTTTCAATGTCAGGCAAGTCTTTGAACCTGTGCCTAGATTTCAACTGTAAATAAGGAGGGGAAAAAAAAATAACCAAACCAACCAATGCTGACTTGGAAAAGCTTCTTTGTCAGAAGGCATTTACCTGTGCAGACCTGCTGCATAGTCCATGTGTAACTTTTTCTTGGGTTGGCCCACAGGAATGCCTGCAGCCTCAGCACACCTGCCCCCTTGGCAGGAGAGGCTGCTCCTCATTTATACCCCGCTCAGCCACAGGAGAAGCTTGTTTGATTCCAAAAACTCTTCTCCCTCCCATCCCTCAAAGAGAAAAGCATTTGATTAGAAGGTGCAGAACTTAGGCTAGAGACTGAGAAACTGAAAAATTTACCTGTCTTTTCTGTGATGGTGATCCACACTAAAAATCATGGCTAAGGAACAAGGTAGTGAGAGTAAATGCCCTTATTCCAGAAAAACACTTCTGAACAAACAGGGAGGCTTAAGTAGGTGCTGGAGAAATTGTATGAGGCATCAAACATAGGAAGATAAAAACATCCACCTTGCAGCTGAGAAGGAACCAATGTAAATGGTTCATATTCATTTTACACCTCAAAAGAAAAAGTCACAGCAAGTACTTTTAGGTCTGTTTCTGGTTCTAAAAGTGTGGTGCATCCTCTCCACCCCCTTGGGCCACACTAGGACCTTAAAACACTCACAACAAAATGTCAGCATTTTCAGGCTGCTCAGATCTTGTGCCACCAGATTCCCACATCCTTCCCCAGGACCTGACTTACAAGCTTACAAGCAGCAGATTCAAGATTTCTCTGTTCAATGATCCTAAATGCAGCTGTTTTGGGCTGGGGATATGGAAGACATCAAAGCAAGGAGGGGAAAGACACTGTCAGGAATCTTCCACTAGCACTCTTAAACTTGAAAAAGCCTGTAGGAAAACTGGGAGCTGCTACCAAGCTCTCAGGATGCCCTCCTTCACCCAACTCAAGGCTGTCACAGGATCCCAAATGGGCTCAGGTACAAGGCACCATCAAATCTTCGATGAAAACTTGTCCCTTCTCCCCAGACAGTCATCAGGCAAGAATCTGGAGTGGACATGGACTCCAGTGCTGCTCTTGTGATGAAAAGACAACAGAGAACATTAGAAGACTTCACCTACTTGTACTTTATGAAGTGAGATCTATTCAATACTCACATATTTACAAAAGTGTTTATTGCACATCCTAATTAATTTTCAAGAAAATATAGTAACTACAAATTCTAATTTCCCTCATCTCCGTGGTACAAAGGTCTGAAAATAAACCTAACTCCTCTTCACAAGACATATGCCAACAGGTGCATAAACAATTCAACCTTTAAATAGCTCTTTGTTTCTACTGGACCCTTCCCAAAGTTTAAAAAAATAATTAAAAAGAACACAGCATAGAAATGTATCTTAGTATTTTGGCTTATTGGAAAAAGGGGTCTGTGCTTGGAAGAACAGCTCAGGGGACCAGACAGTTGGCCCTTCCAACACAACCCCTGAATAATTTCCACCTGAGAGGTGATTCTCACCTTCTGAAGGGGAACAAATTTTCAGGACTGGATCATTTGAAAACGAGGTCTTGGTGACACCTGCTGATAAAGGAGTTGTTAGAATCCTGGCTCTCTCCCCAGGGCTCATTCCCTTGTTTTGGACAAGATTTTTATCATTTTCTCTGTTCTTTCTGCTTTCAGAAATAGGGTTCTTGGCAGTGTGTCCACAGGTGGATTGCAAGTCAGCAGCCCAGCTAACTGTCTTTAAATTTAAAGATGCAGTTGGTTTCAGCCCTCTGTTTGAAGACGGAGGGATCCATTCCTCCAAGCTGGCAGGCAGTTGGCTGTTAAGGAAGTGCTGGGAAGCAGAGCTACCACTTTCTTTGTGTTCCCTGTTCCTTGGTCTCCCATGTTTCACTATCTTGCCGGTAAGCTGCTGCAGCAGAGTGTTCTGAAAGGAAGACCTGGATCGCTTGCATTTGGAATGGATTTTAGTGGGATTTCTAGGGGTGATAAAACAGTTTCTTTCTCCAACAGGCCATAGTTTCTGCAGAGGTTTTGTCATAGGAGTTGACTGTGAATAAGGAACAAAGTCCTGAGCACAAACTGAACTGCATTCTGAATCATAAAAGGAGTAAGTTACAGGGGTACTGTGCTTGCTAAGAGCATGAGGAGACCTGTGTAAGGATGAGCTCAGTTTTGAACAAGGAACACCTCCAGGAGAAAACACCGATTCAGCTGTCACCTTCTCTGTCAAAGTATCTTCCTGTATTAAAGAACTGCATGATTTATTTAGGAATTCCACAGGTTTTGCTACCTCTCTTACACTTGCATCAAAGAGATCAGCAGAAGCATTGTAGCTGCCTTCAGGGAAGATGTTCCACTGCTGCTCTTTCCTACTAACACTTTTGAAGGTATTATCTGACAGTTCTGTCAATGGTTTTAAATCCCTTTTGTATATCTTTCTTGCATTGTTGGGAGTTGGTGGATCAGAGACTTGGGACCCCATGAGCGTAAGATCCATTTTTTGGCTTGGTGTAGAATAGTTTTCTTTATTTTCACAAGCAGCTAAAGAGCTTTCACATGCTGAATGTACACAGGTGTCTTCCTCGCTCTTTTTTAAACAGGAGGTTTCTCCATCTCCATGCAGCCTAATAAAACACCAACATGAATCTGCAGGGTCACTATTTGCTTCTTTGGACTGCACACATCTGCTCTGGGAAACAGAAGGCTCTGGTGTAACGGGTGGGGATGCTCCACCTTCCTTGAGGGTAGAAGATAAATCACTAGGGGAAGACTCATACTGTGAGACATCGCTCAGAGGGTTTGCATTTGACTGAAGACAGGCAAGCACTGTGGTCCCCCAACTATCATTCTCTGCTGGTGGTAAGAGCCTCCCTGAGACACTGGCTCCAGGCAAATCACACACAGCTTGCCTGGAATACGATTTGCTAAGGTTTACACCCAATTTGCTACTTTCAAGATGGACAAGTTCGCCTGCATCAAGGTTGGGTGATGTTACAACACTCCTGCCATCCTCTATTCTGGCTAACAATTCATTTAGGCTTTCTGAGAATGGGAGCTCTTCCCAAAGCATAGAGTCCATCTGAGACACTCTAGCTACATTTACATGATTAGGAGCTGAGGCATCTCTCCTGCAAACAAGGGAGTTGTGGGATTTTTCTGGGTAACAGTAATTTCTACTATTAGTATTTGGGTAATTGTTTTTTATCTCAGATTCCAAGGGATGTTGTAGCAACTTGGAAGTGTTTCCATGTGAACATTTGGTGTTTGAAGAGGAAACTCTCTCCAATTTATCAGCTGCAGAGATACCATCAGTCCGACTAAGCCATGAACTCGATTCATTATCCTTCCCTTTATGCCCTGCCTTCACAGAAGAGATCAGAAACTGTGAGTCCCAAAGAGTTTGATTGTTGAGGCTTACACTGCCCAATTCTGCAGAGGCAGGCCTCTCCTCTTGTTCATGCTGTTCACTCACCAGCTTTCCCACTTCCAGAGTGGGAAAGTCTTCCGCTGTTACCCAAGCAACAGATGAAGTCAGACTGAAGGATTGCTGCCAGCACCCTGAAAAACTTTCCCTGCCACTAGACTGAACAAAACAGGAGCTCCTGCTCAGGCTAGACAAGCTGCTGAGCTCACTGAGAGGTTCATCTACGGAGGCTGATGATGCATCAGGTAAATATGAGCTGTTATTAGAGCTCCTGGATTTTGCCGACTGCAGGAGACGATCTAAGTAGCTGATAACAGTAAAGCCAGCAACAGCAGCATTTGGCGGGAAGATCTGGCATGCTACAAGGTTTTTCATACTTCTATTAATTCTGGAACACTTCTGCAAGATGCTGCTGGCAGCAGAATGCCCTCCATCTTCCCTTGCACAACCCTAGGGGGAGAGAGAAAACAAAAAAACCAACCAACTTAGAGAAAAAAAAAATATTAACACATGTCTTGTAAAGTCAGGCGTAAATTTAGGTCTCGCTTTTTGTCAGGATCTGCAGGGAAGAGAATACAAAACAGTCTGTCACACAAGGCAGTCCCTGGGAAATAAACCCTGGCAAGGGTTGTAAAGGGCAACACAGTGAGAGGTTCTTTGCTTGTTGCAATTACAGAGTTTTGGAGCTGGAAAAACAACCAAGAACTCTGAGAAAGGACTTCACAGAAAATTTCTTCCTCCCTTTAGGGCACTGGATGCTTCCGGGCTTCCTCTAGTGCAGTTCAGAGTGAATGGCTGGCAACCTCAGGCCAGTGCTTTGCTTTTATCCAGGAGGCACTGGGCAGCACTTGAAACAAAGCACTCTGGTACAAGATACTTGACTTGGCAGCTCAACTGCCAAAGCCAGCACGCTACTTTCTGCGCATCTCATTTCCCTCCATGAAAGGGAAATAAATAAACTACAATCTCTATCTGCTCAGAGTTTTTTAGAGAGCAGTGTTTCAACTCCAACTCTTTATAAAACCTGCTTCTCTCTACACAGAAATTACAGGTGAAAATGACATTAAACGGAGAGGGAATTAGCTCATATTTTAGAAAGTGGACAAACCCTTTCTCATCTACCCCTCAAGGTCTGGCAAAGCCAGAGTGGCCAAAAAGGAGATACAGTTATCTCTAATAACCTTCCTCCTCCATGAATCTGTGCAAGGTTTGAGGCTGAAGGCTGTTAGCCAAGGACAACACCCACCTAGGTAAGTCTTTAAAAAGTATGTTGTGCTGATTCTGAGTATAATCTGGGACTGTGTGCAACTGTACACACAGCGGAGCACAACTCTTCAGAAATGTCTACAGCCAAGGGCTGAACAGTCTTCAAATGTGTGTTCAGCCCTTGTGTGTGCAGGAGCAGCACAAGGCTGGTGATATCTAGGATTAGTTACATTTGTCAAGGCATCAGGCCCAGAGACCTGGTCAAGGGTTCCAGGTTTGTAAAGTTAATCCATTAAGTCCTCCAACTTCCATAACTTAAGATGCTGTACATTAGGAAAAATCTCAGTTCAGATGCAAACCCCATCGTACCTGTGGGAGGCAAAACACCCGCCAGGTAGGATTTAGTTCATGGATTTCATAATATGAATGACTCACATAAGAACCACTTGAAGAGAACCTTGAAGACTGTTTCTACAGAAATATTGCTAAGAACTAATATTTCAAAGTGTGTTAAACACGTAGAAGAGCCACCAGTGCAGATGTTGAGCAGCTGTACTTTAACAACATTTTGAAAATGCTCTTAAATCCAGAAATATTAAAATGCTACAAGGGGATGTGCTTCTCCTTACATTTCAGACTAGAAAGGAGACTGCATAGCATGGGAAAGGTAGGGCAGTGCTTGGAAAGAGAGTCTGTTTCTTGCTCCAACCATACATGGTTTTTTTACAGACTCCAAGCTGTTACTGATACGCACAGGAGCCGGCATTGCTCAGGCTCTCCAAAAAGCACCCTGACAAGCTGTTAAGCTGACTACTGCCATTCAAGATGATTTTTGGATGTGACTCATTTAAAAAAAAACCCACAGGAGTCTTGGGGAAAAGAAGCAGAATCCTTCTCATGTCCTAGCCCTACATGTTCTCAAATTGCCAAAAGATGTTGTACACGAAGCTTTGATGACTCAGTCTACAGAAACTCACTGAAAGGCCATAATGTGGATTAAAAGTTACCTTCACTCCAAATATAAACCTTTTTCCAATGAAACAGGTTTCCACTGCTTGAACTAACGCTCTTGTAGATGACTCTGTGTTTGTTTCTCCTGACAGCTGATTGAAGTCTTGAATATACCTAGAATAAAAACATACAAAAGTATTGGACCAACAGAGGAAGAAGCCTTACACAGCATTTTAGCTGTAGTATAGTGCTAATGAGGACACATGTTAAGGAAAAGATTTTGTGCTAGCTTCAACTAAACTTAGAATCAAAACAGGAAAACCATGAACATATAAATTCAATTCTTTAGTTCACTTAGCTTGTCAGTGAGACAAAGTAAACAAAACAACCACTCTGAACAGGTTTAATACACACACAACTTTCAGGTGTTCCCCATGTGGTTGTGATTTTTCTGCCAACACAGTGACTGTACCATGCTGTCAAGATGCTGCTATTCCTTACACATCCTTCCTGTCCAGCCTTTACATCATGGTAGTATCCATGTAAGACATGGAAATAACTGCTTTTCATGGCTGACAGCAGTACAGCAGTGTAGGGCAGAATGCCTGTCACAAGCATGTTATTAATGCTGCTAATATGGCACTAACAACAATTCATTTTTGAGCCAGTGATAACACAAGGCTGTTATTGGAAAATAACAGACTAGAGCAAGAAGCAGGGAATCTATCTGAATATTGCATCCTGGCAGTTTCACATTTCAGAAAATCTGAAGCCTATAATGTGAGTGGTCAGGCTCTGAGGACTAACAGACCTTCTTAGAAATCTTTTCTTTCTGCAGGAAAATTTGGTCATATTGCCAAACAGTCACAAGGTGCATCCAAACTGTTAAAAAAGAAAGCCCAGAGGCTCTATCTGGAAAAGCCAACTTACTAAAACAAAAGAGATTCAATCTCAAGAAAAGGAAAAAGGACATGAGGAAGTAGCCAAACCAACCAAGCAGTGAGGCTCACTTAACAGGTAGTAGCTGCCTTCAGTAGACAAGTGAATTTCTTCTACTACATAGAAGTAATCAATCTCAAAACATCAAGATTTCAGGAAGAAACTAACTTCAGCACTCTCTCAAGGTGATGGGTACCAAGGAAATGCTGGAAGGGAGCCTCATCTTCCCACCATCTAGGCTCATTGCACTCCTTTCAGGCTGAATAAATAGCAGCAGCTATATGGCCAGACAATCTATCCTTACCTCTGCAGGTTTTCTGCAGTGACCCCAAAGAATGGATCTAAGCAACTTCCAAAGACAGTGATGTCAAACAAATCATTAGTGTCAGCAATCTTTAGGGACAATCTATATCTGTAGCTTGCATCTTTAGCTTCACCTGTGCAGCCACATTTTAGACAGTTGAACCTGACAAAAGACAGTAAAAAGGACAAAAAAGATTGAATACATGAACTTTTGTTAACCACTGCTGAGGTAAGAATTTATCTGCAGCCATAAGTATTACTACTGTAATGTATCAAATATTCCATAAAAAACTCTTAGGATTTTTTTCTTATTCTTTACTCCTTGAGGCATTAATCTTACCAAAGGCTCAGAGCAAGATGTGTGTATTATGACAGAATGACTGTCTTCTTTCACTGATTTATTAAATGCTGGCCTGTTGTGAAATTGAAGGCACAGTGGGCTTTGAGAGACTACGGGGTGCAATTTTGAACTCCCTGCACTCATTTTTTCCACATTTCATTCAGGTTTGGGATTTTTCTTCCTGCAGCTTGAGTATAAATATCTAGGTTTAAAAAATATAATCAGGAAACAGCACTGTTATCTTGTACTTCAGCATTTGAAACAACAGATATCCTTGTTTTACAAAGTCAGCTCCTTCCATTTAGTGCTGACATTCATTGATTTACTGTTCTTCTGCGTGTCAGAGATTTCACCCAGCACTGCAATTAAAAAGGAAAGCTCATCCCTTTCTGGACATGCACTCAGTGAAGAGCCATGCAGGACTACCAGGTGCACTGCACGTGTAGGATGAGAAGAAAAAAAAAAAGATAAAATCAGGATTTGATCTTGAGGGGCTGGAATTTCACCACTTTGTTTAGTGTTCAGCTAACAGAGATCCCCAAGTTAATGGAAATCAGTAGATGATCCCCAAAACAACACATACCTCCTGGAATCCAGTATCAGCCTAGAAAAGCAGTTTTGACAGGCAGGATAGATGAAGCAGGAATTCTGGATGGAAATCACAGAGGCAGCCAGGAGTCCCTGAACACTATTCATGTGCCCACAGCAGCACCTGAAATGAGCAAGCAGAAATGGTTCAAAGAGTTCTCACAAGATCTTAATATTAACTGCTTTCAGTTGGGTTATTTTAACATCTTGAACAGCAGTCTTCAGGAAATGATGATCTCTGCTTGAAAACAGAAATTCTATTAATTAACTCTTAAAAAAATAAAACAAAAGGATAAAGTTATGTAATATGAAGGAACTGTTCATGGCATTTGCACACCATTGCACACAGATAATGCAAATTCTCACTTGCATTTAGGGATCTTTATTAGAATTATCTTTGGACACAGCACTGCAGCAAATTACTTTCTAATTCTTTTCCTTAATTTAGAGTGAAATCAACACGGGGTTAAAAACTGAAATGATTCTGCACTTGTAATTCTGCAAACATTTCAACACCAATGACTTGGAGAGGTTACTCAGAAGATCTTGAAAAATGCTCACAACAGCAATTGTATTTGCTCTTACATCATGCCTTTAGCTTTCTGAGCTAAAGGGGTAGCTCCAGGTGTTTTCTGCTAATTTCAACAGAGGCTGTATGGATTTGACAAATAAATGATGGACCAAAAATTTAAACAAATAGGAATTAATTTGTTTTTATTCAGTATTACTTTCCTGCAGAGATATTTTGGCTTTATTATACTACACTGCCCAAAACATCAAGTTTTAGGAAACGTCCCCTATTTTAGACAGACTTTTTTCTCAGCAGATGTTAGAAACATGCAGACAACAATCATAGAATTCTGGAATGGTTTGGGTTGGAAGGGACATTAAACATCACCCAGTTCCAGCCCCAATGCCGTGGGCAGGGACACCTTCCACTAGACCAAGTCACTTGGTGCCTCATCCAATACCTCAAATCACAGACTTCCAACTTAGATGACCAAAATGTTTTCTACAGCTGAATCAAATAACTCCTTGAACGTCCATATTTGCAAAAGCTCTTTTATCACAGCCGTAGCTAAATATAAACCTCTCTTTGATAACTGCAGAATAGGAAGGGAATTCCATATCTTCATCCCAGCACTCTCTCTGAGAGGCAAAAGACCAAAGAGGTAAAGGAGACTCAAGTAGGGCTTTTGCAGGTAAACCCCTCCATATTCAATAATCAACAATGATGTTTTGTTCATATTTTGCCACCAGAAAGTTAAACTTACAGGCTATTCCTTTGCCCTTTGGGACTCCTTTCTCAGCATCCTGGTAAAAACAAGATCTGTAATATTGAGCACTAGAAAAATGTGAGTGACTAAACTCATTACTCTGAGTAGTTTAGAGGAAAAAAAAATAAGCCAAATATTCTTTACATCTGGAAAACAGAGGAACAGAGGTAGGGAAAGGGAAAAGCTGTAAGAGGGGATCAAACAAAATGAAAAAAACATCCCTTCAGAACACACATACTAACAGACTCATTTGACTCAGTATATTGAATGGTGCATGCCTTCAACTCTTACCAAAAGGGAACTATTTTGTTTTAGTTAAAAAGATTTTGTTTTAGTACAAGATAAAAGTACACGGAAAACACATCAATATATAGAAAAGGAGTATTATAGTTAAGTCAGATTTTTTTATTGCCCAAAAAGGTGGACCTGGAGAAACTAGCAGACGCTTCATTCCCACTTATTTTCAACTCAGAACTCTAGAAACAAAGTTTACATAGTTTTTGTTACCTGCACTTTTAAAAGACATTAAAAACACACAACACAACAAAAATAACACAAAACACAAACGCACACCCCAGAAAAGAGCAAGTATCAAACTGAAATACGGGAGATAAAGCACAGCGTGCAAGTGCTCACACAGGTTGTGTCAAGAGCACACAAACTCAAGCTCTGCACCTCTGTTTCCCTTTGGAAGAAATACAGAACTCACTGCCTGGACACAGACTGAGAGAGGTGGGCACGAACAGATCTGTTTTACTGGGACGTTTTGTAATAAACCACACAAGCCAAACCTCAGTGTCCGGCCGGGGAATCACGCAGCTGCTGCTGCGGCGCTCGCTGCCTTTCAGCGGTCCGGCTCGCAGCGCGGTGCCTGGTGCCCTCTGGTGATCCCGCTGCCTCGCTCTCACCCTACGGAAAACCAAAGCGCGCATCGTTAACACACCTCGCTCCCGCCTGCACCCCCGAGCCTCCCCGAGGCCGACTCACCCGGGCTGGCTGCGCTCGGTGCCCTCGGGCCGGGCCGGGGGCGCAGCGGGGCTCGGCCGGCCGGGCGGCTGCGGTTTGAGGGCAGAGCGGAAGGGCGGAAGTGCGGCGGCTGCGGGCCACCATGGGGGCGGGGCGAGGCGGCGTTCAGCCAATCGCAGCGCAAGCCGAAGAGACAGCGGCCCCTCTCACCCAATCACAAAGCGTGAACGTCTGCCGCGCCCCCCGCGCGGCGCGGGGCGGAGAGGCGGGCGG
>VYXF01004078.1:1217207-1255072 GCA_013397295.1 Polioptila caerulea
CAACAATTCGTCTGCAAAATCCACAGCATGTGGACAGAATGGAGGGCTTTGCAGTATTAAGTGTTGGTGTGGTTTCCTTGACTCAGACTTGAAACTTTGTTCACAGGTTTTCATAGAAACAGTCAACAGTTCCTCCGGTGTGTGTGGAGTGTCTGCTCTGTTCTGTGCCTTCACAGGGGAGGCAGTGATTCTTTTTACTGGGAGGTATGGTAAGGGAGGAGGATGTTTTTCTGTTACTCTCCTGGCTTGTTTAGAATCAGCCTTGTCAGATGCATCTGAATTTCGTGCCCTGGTCTACATAGGGAGTGGTGGGAAGGAGAAAGTGTTCAATTTACTGGCACAGAATAACTTTGGTTGGAAAAGACCTTTCAGATCATCCATTAACCCAGTACTGCCAAATGCACCACTAAACAATGTCCCCAAGTGCCATGTCTACACTTCTTTTAAAAACTTCCAGGGTTGTTGATCTGACCACTTCTCTGAGAATCCTGTTCCAATGCTTGATAACTGTGTTAGGGAATAATTCTTTTTTTAATATCCTGTCTAAATGTCTCTTGGTGCAGCTTGTGCCTGTGCATCTTGGATGATATGTGGATTGAATGTCTCCTGTTTCAGCTTTGTACCAGGTGAAGTTACGATGGAGTGAGCAAAATGGGGAGATTACACTGACAGAGAGAACAGATGTAAAGAAAATAGATAACCTTTGTAAGACTATACTGAATAGCTATGGAATAATTTTAGGGTCAAGGACGCTGTCATTTGACTTGGAAGATAGATTGGGAATTATTTTAGTGAGAAATCCATCCACTGAGATTACAACGTTCTGCAGGGATCTCCCTGCATAAATCTTCTGTTCCAGGGGTTTCCCTGCATAAATCATGGAATTCCCATATCTTGACAACAACTCTGCCTCATGTTCACTCAGGTAATGATTTGAGATTTGTGTCCCTGCATTAACTCCTCTAGCAGCCTTGGAGCTTGTGTTGTGAGCATACTGCAGATACCTTCTGCAGTGTGTGGCCAGCGTTGGCCAGGATATCACTCCTGCAGTGTGGTGCAATTAACCCTAATTGTCGTGGCACACTGGTTGTTGCACATTGTTATCGTAGTATCAGTGATACTAATTCTGTGCTGTGGTCTGAACCACCCTTTGTCACCATCTGTCACCTTCTGTCCTCATCTCCTCCCGGGGCTGTGGTGTCACCTGGCTTTTGTCCTCAGCTCGGGCACTGACAGCCTGGGTGCCATCCAGGGCACTGACAGCCTGGGTGCCATCCAGGGCACTGACAGCCTGGGTGCCAGTAAAGCAGTAGAGCTGTGCTGTGGTTGAGACTGTGGATTTTGGGATGTAGACAGGTATTGAGAGAAGCGAGGGAAGAGTCACAGTGACAACCTATTGTAAATACTGATGCCACATCTTGTTCACCCTTCTGTCTCCTCCTCTCATGCTTCAAGCAAAATCCTGTTGGTTGAGAGTGGCTGCTTCAGGAAAGAGGGAGCCTGTTCATAGACTTGGAAATCCTTGCTTTCCTTGTCCAAAGGCTTACTGCTGTTGATGAACAGAGTGTGAGAGGTGTGTTCATCAAAGATTTGAATTCTGCTGCCTGGCACTTGAAAGATACAGGGGCAGCACAAGAGGTCTAATCACACCGAGAGCATAGGACACACAATCAGTAGTAGCACAGTCTGTAGAACTTAGAGCATTCAGCTGGGATGAAACATGCACTCAGTGCTATTGTCTGGGAATCTGTAATTGCATTATTATTCTGTAGTGCAACATAAAAGCTATGATTAACATGGTAAGTAAGGGCGGAGATACTTTGCCACCTCTCAGGATTGATGAAGTTTAATTACTTACATTATATTTCTTATGACATGCATTATCTGCTTGTGTTCCTTGCTGCCAAGTCTTTCTTCTTAGCTAAGGTTCCTGTTTCTTTCTTTGGTGGTTTTCACCACAAGTTGAAATAATTTATATTAAAAAAATATTTCATAATATGGCAAAATACTATGCTGTCACATTTTTATACCTATTAATATTAGAAAACCCTTTAAATAGAGTCTTTAATACTTCTACAGAAGAAAGCTTTGAAAGTGTCAACAGATTCCTTGCATAATCTGTTGCCTAAAAAGTTACTTCTTGATCACTGTGAATAATTTGTTACTGCTGCACATTGGAACCTCTGGGCATGACAGTCTATAGAAATGTGGGTTTGTCTGAGGGTTTAGTGTCAGCTTTTACTGTGAATCAGTGACATTTAAGTCTGTTTTCATAAAAATGAAGAAATAACAGGGTCAGAGTTAAGCTCAATGCTCATTTGCATTAAACTTCCTCCTGTTTACCACTTTAAGTGTCAGACAACCATGATGATGGGGCTAAAGTCTAGAATATTGAGAAATCAGTCAAGCAGTGCCTGTGTCATTGTGGCTAGCATCTTAGCTTGTTTGCTGACCTGTGTATGTATTCAAGAACTTTTATTGTTTTGTCTCGGACGTGTGATTTTTTTCTTTTCCTCTCCCTTCAAAAGTAACTGATGTCTTTCAGCCCTCTGCTCCTCCTATGTATGAGTGAAATTACCCCAGTGAAAAGGTAGCTCATGCAGACCTAGAAGAGAAGATGGCCCTTGAAGGAGAAACTGTGCCATCAGCCACATCTTTTAACAAATTTTGTCTCTTTAGGGGATGATTTTCTCCTTTATGGCTTTTCTGATGTACCGATGTAACTTTGGTCAGGAAGTCTGTGGTACTTTGTTTGCCTGCTAAGCAGCTGTTTGTGATTTGTGTGTTAAATTAATCCATCCAAACTGGAACTTTACAGAGAGAATGATGAGTAGAATGTACAGAACTGTCTCAGGATCACCACTCTTGGGATGGCTTCTTTGTAAGCAGCTGTGTCTGTGACCACAGTTCAAATTCATTGGAATGACTTGGTGAGGCACCCAAGGTCCATCTAGTTCTCTTTACCCACGTAGAAATAATCTTACACCGCACTGGGGAGGGTCTGGAGTCAGTCAGTTCTGACCTTTGGGGAGCCTTGTCTTGTACCTTTGTATCTCTGCCTTTGGCACACATGCCAGTATTACAAAAACCACAGCCTAAGGACTTGTGGTGCTTTATGTGCAGTACTGCTGAGAGCATGATGCCTTAAAATTCCTGATATTTGAACGTTTCTTAGTGATAAACTCGTCTTAGAAAGGAGAGTGGATATGGTGTCTCTTCACTCAATTTGATAATGGTGGCTGTGTGAGACTGTGCTGGTGAACCCTTCACCTCAATCACAGTTTGTGAACTGCTATGAATTTATTTAAGAACCAAGGTAACAAGTACAAATTAATTTTTATTCAGGAACTTACTGAGCCTGGTCCTTCAATCAGATTGTCTTTTGAACTAATATATGTCAGTTTTGTCAGCCTTTCCAAAAGAAGGATTCTGATTACATTTCATAACTTCCTAGGTTTCACACCTATATCAGTATCTCATGATAAGTTCACATGCAAGTCTTTATTCTCTGAACACATCCACATTTCATATTGTGTGTACATAATGGGAAGATATGTTGAAGCTTCAAAGTGATGAAGTTTAAAAAGTAATGCAATTTGATCCTTTCTGGCTTTATCAGGAGTCTTTAATACCCTATTTTTTATTAAAGACTGAAATTTTAAAGTATAGAAAATAAAAGCCTTGACTGAAAATGTGAAAATTAGAATGGATATAAATATTTTTTAAACCTAATGAAGTAGTTTTCAACCATAGGTCTAAAACTTGCTTAGGAAGACATTGAGATGAGTTGAGGTTATATATTTTAATTGTGGTTAGCATCTTATTTAGCATCTTATTGTGACTCAGATTGGTATCTCAGAATAGCAACAGATGTCGGGAATGGTTAAGATGGGTTTGTTTTTCATGCCTGGCACCATAATACAATAGCACTTTTGGCTTCTGCTGAAGGAAAAAACAAAGTGCTTTTTACAGAGCCCCTTGGTGCCAATTAAAAGTTATGCCGGTGTTTAGAGAAGAAGTCATGTTGATGTTTGTCTCTGAGGTGAATTACTTGGAATATGTGTTTTACTCATCAGGTAGTACAGGGGTACTTGGCAGCTCTTACTCTGTGATTTCCTAGCATGATTTAAAATGGGAACTGTAAGCTATAAGCCAGGTCCACAAGCAGGAACAATAGCTCTTACTCAGTGGACAGGAAATCGGGGAAGTACTTGTTAAAGCTTGTCAGTGAATTTTTATTTTTATGCACTACTTATCTGTGGGGTCACAATGCAGACATCAGCTTCTCAAATTAAGCAGGAAACAATTTCTTCCAAACTTGCAGCCTCTTCTTTCAAGCAAGCAGTTAATACTAGTGACTCAAAAACCATCAATGATCACTGCTCCCACACTGAAAGTGAGCATTTCATATCTCACTATCTTCAATTGTTACAAGCTGTAATAGGCCACTGAAAGATTTCTGATAGGCTGTCTAGATTAAAGAAAGTCTAAAGAACAAAACAGTAAGCAGAACTGCATTTGGCTGAGGTAGCAAGCTGTTTACAAGCCAGATGTGTATGAGAACTCCTGTTAGCTTCATTGAATTTAGCTTGTTCCATGAGATTCTACAAGTTGAAGCAAAGTCTTAGAGCTGTTTTTTTTTTTTTTTGGTGACAGGGACTGGATGGGAGATATGGAGAAAAATGAAGCTGAAAAAAAAATTTTCTGCTAATGAGTTCTTTATCTATTTCTTCGTCTCCTTCATTTGAGGAGCTCAAGACCATCCATCAGCATAAGAAGTTGTTGTAGATTGTACAGATAATTTGTAGTATTTTGCCATCTTGGTGAGAGACCGGGAATCAAACTTGATTATTTCATTTTAAACTTTCAAAAACTGAATATCTTAACTTATTCCATCCTGTAATATTTGGATTTTATATCTAAAGCAGTGACGCTTATAAAAAATGTAGTGGGGTAAACCAGGCTGTACTGGGCCATCTCACTAATACTTGCAAAATGGTTCATTTCTTTGTTTTCTAGGCATGTCAATTCAGAGAATTAAACATGGACTGAAAAATGGGATTTGCGTTTCTTTTAAGCACAGTCAGTAGATACCCCTTGCCTGTGGTGCAATGGGCTAATTTTCTTCTTTTATTTTAAAGTTCTAGTTGCTGTCTCCTGTGCTTTTGTTCAGCCCTAGCATGCACGTTGTATGTTGGGATGTGTGGTGCTGTTATGGTGCTGCTGGCAGGTGTGCTGTGCGTGGCTGTTGTTCTCCAAACACACACAGTGGGCAAAGAACAAAACTTCTGATCCCTGTGGGCTGTTGTCTCTATCTTTCCATTGATGTAACAGCTTTTTCCATTATACATGCCTGCAGCCAAGATACAGGGCTTATGTACAAGTTCAGCCCTGTGTCAGGCTTAAAGCCCAAGTGATTGTGTGAAGATCAGCTGGAAAAGGTGCTTGTAGAGTGAAATAGGAGCTGTGTCTCTTTCCTGAGGAGGAGCTGGCTCACTGAAAAGCCTACCTGCATGGGACACCACAGAGCCATGATGCTGTGTGATGTCCTTTCCCTCTGGTTACTGATTTGGACACACTTGGTGGTGCAGGGAGCCGCAGATGATGTTTCCCTGAATGCTGCTGGTTTCCCCATCATCCTGTCTACCAACATCTTGCAGCCCTGCAATCAGAAGTTCTTCCTTGGTGTTGCAAACTTGCCAAGGTAGCAGTTGCTATGTGGCATTTTTGCTGTTGCATCAGGGCTGTAGAAGTAGTTGCTGCTTTCCCACTTTGTTTTCTGAAATTTTCTCTCCCACCACCTCGATGTTCATCAGAATTGGTGGCTATTAAATGGATGATTCACAGTGGCATGTGCAAGATACTTAGCCTTTTAATAAACTGCCATCCCTGCACTGAGCTTTTGTCATTTTGTTGGTGCTCTGCCTAATTAGATTATCAGGATTGATGACAGGACAGTTTTCCTGTTTGCTGTCACTGTCCATCTCTACTTCCTTGAATCCTCTATTGTAGGATTAGCATTAGAAAATAAAATACAAATAACAATGGTTGAGCTAAGACTGGGAGACTGATAGAGCAAATTTATTTGTAATTCTAAAAACCTGGGAAATAAAACAATTGCATCCTGAATTAAACCTTTAAAAATACTTAGCAAAGTAGACAGTTCTAGACGTTTTTGGGCTAGGAGTAGAGCTGGTTTAAATATTTAATTTGACTAAATAAAAACACTGTCTTGGATCAGAAATGCTTCTATTCCTTCTGTCTTTGTTTAAAAAAAAAAGAAAATTGAGGAAGTCTTTGAAATGAAACCTGTTCATCAGAGAAGATGAAACTGCAAATTCTTTTGCTTAAACAGTTGGTCCTACACAGGACTTTAGGTCGCTCCTAAAAAAAATCCTGAATGCTTTTATGCTGCTTAATTTGTGACATACTGACATTTCACATCCAATTTTTTTCCTCTCCTCTGAAGTTAATCCTCTGAATGTGATGGATTTATAATTCAATCTGGAAGGCACATGGAAAATATTAGTGGCCTTTGCCTGTTAGGGGTGTGAGAGACCTTGCACAAGGGTAGCTTTGTTCTTGCTGGTGTAGTGGTCTTTGTGCTTTTTTCAGCCTTGAGAAATCACACCTTGTGAAGTAAGACTCTGAACTGGTTGTTCCCTATGCCTTGCCTCATCCCTTGTCCTGTGGAAGAATTTCATCAGGAAAAGAATGCCTTGAATGGAAGCATCAATGAAGTGAACATTTAGGGTAGTTACTGCCATAGCAGTCTGTTGCAGAGTTATGTAGCTGGTGCAGTCTGAGCAGCACAAGCCTCTTCATTGCTCCAAAAAGAACCAGGTGGCAGGGGGATGTAGACTGGTTAAGGGGTGACAGCAGTAAAGCTGATTGAAGAGATTCCTGCCTTGGTCACCCATTCTCCCCCTTGTGCTGGAGCTTTGTGGCTCTCGAGTCTGAGACAGAAAATACTGAGAGTGCCTGTGGTACTTCTTCCAAATGCAGTTGTTTTGACAGAGAATAGCATCTTCACTGTGTCTGCTGGAGGATTTTACACTTAAGTAATTAAAGCCTAAATGTTGTTATGGCCTTCATTTTTACATGGTAAGCAGAATCTGGAGGTTCAATTGCAGCACAAAACTATTAATGGTTTGTGGAAGTTGAAATCAATTTGTTTGTGTTCTCATTAGCTGTTGGGCTTCCGACATAAAAATAACCTTTCATCATGTACTGTTTGTTTCTAACAAGGGCTGACCTGAGTACCCTGCTTTCCTACAGCATATCCTGTAGCTGTTTAAATTTTCTTTGGTCTTTTCAAGTGCCTGTCCAAACTGTGTGACTCAGGGCAGGGGTAGAGTTCCTGAAGTTTTTCTTGTTCGTGTCTTTTAATCACTGAAGAGTTATAACAATGCTAAAAAATCAGACATCCTTAAGCAGCATCTCAAGAGTAGGTGCTGTGATTTCTGCAGCATAAGAGTAGCTTAAGAAAAATGCATGAAATATAGAATCATAGTCACATTTAGGCTGGAAAAGACCTTTAAGATCATCAAGTCCATCTGTTATGTTACACTGCCAGGTTTATCACTAACCCTTGTGCATTGTCAAAGGCTAGTGTATTCTCAAGAACACAATTACAATGATAGATTCTTTCTATTACGAGGATCCTAAGCCTGCATTTGGCTGGAAGCTCATTACAGTCAAGGAAAACTTGCTAACAGTTGCTCTAGACCATCTCAACATTGAATAGAAATTGGAAACAATAAATACTCAAAAAGCATGTCTATTGTTATCCATATGGTTTGGTAAATGTGATGGATTAACAAATAAAATTAAATCTGTGAACAAAACCTCTGAATTATGGATCTTGTGGAAAACGACAGAGTCAGTCTTGGCTTGGATGTGCATACTCTTGCTGGGTGGAAAACTGGCTGGACGGCTAAGCCCAGAGAGTGGTGATGAATGGGGTTAAATCCTGCTGCTGGTCTGCTGGAGGGCAGGAAGGCTCAGCAGAGGGATCTGGACAAGCTGAATCCATTGGCTGAGGCCAGTTGTTTGAGGTTCAACAAGGCAAAGTGCTCAGTCCTGCCCTTGGGTCACAACAACCCCAGGCAGTGCTACCGGCTTGGGGAAGAATGGCTGGAAAGCTGCCCAGGGTAAAAGGATCTGGAAGTGCTGGTCAACAGCAGCTGAACATGATCCAGTGTGTGCCCAGGTGGCCAAGAAGGCCAGTGGCACCCTGGGCTGGCTCAGCAATGGTGTGGGCAGCAGGAGCAGGGCAGTGACCGTCCCCCTGTCCTGGGCACTGGGGAGGCCACAGCTCCCATGCTGTGCTCAGTTCTGGGCCCCTCACTGCAAGAGAGACCCTGAGGGGCTGGAGCGTGTCCAGAGAAGGGCAGCGGGGCTGGGGAAGGGTCTGGGGCACCAGTGCTGTGAGGAGCAGCTGAGGGAGCTGGGGGGGTTTAGTCTGGTGAGAGGGAGGCTGAGGAACCTTAATGTTCCCTACAGCTTTGTGAAAGGAGATTGTAGGAGGTGGGGGTCTGTCTCTTTAAGTAACAGGCAGTAGAATGAGAAGAAATGGCCTCAAGTTGCAACAGGGGAGGTTTAGATTGGGTAGTAGGAAATCTTCACTGAAAGGCTTGTCAGGCACTACAACTGGATGTCCAGGGAAGTGGTGGAATTGCCATCTCTGGAAGCGTTCAGAAAGTGTGTGTATGTGGCTCTTGGGCACGTGGTTTTGGGGTGGGCTTTTCAGTGCTGCATTAATGGTTGGACTCAGTCTGAAGGGTGTTGTTCCAGCCTAAGCAGTTCTGCTATTCTAATCTATAATCCTATCTCTTTTAAATTTCTGGTATTATTTACGTCTAAGACTTTCCAGTTAGTGGGTTACACAGCCTGATGTAAAAAGGTGCATTTTTCATCTCCCTGCTCTTCCACAGAGCACCAAATGCTCATGTATTTCANTGGCCTCAAGTTGCAACAGGGGAGGTTTAGATTGGGTAGTAGGAAATCTTCACTGAAAGGCTTGTCAGGCACTACAACTGGATGTCCAGGGAAGTGGTGGAATTGCCATCTCTGGAAGCGTTCAGAAAGTGTGTGTATGTGGCTCTTGGGCACGTGGTTTTGGGGTGGGCTTTTCAGTGCTGCATTAATGGTTGGACTCAGTCTGAAGGGTGTTGTTCCAGCCTAAGCAGTTCTGCTATTCTAATCTATAATCCTATCTCTTTTAAATTTCTGGTATTATTTACGTCTAAGACTTTCCAGTTAGTGGGTTACACAGCCTGATGTAAAAAGGTGCAGTTTTCATCTCCCTGCTCTTCCACAGAGCACCAAATGCTCATGTATTTCAACAGAGGCGTGCAAATCTTCAATCTCTGCTATTTCTTGCACAACTATCAGCCTTGAAAGCAAGGAAACACCTCATTGCTTGCATTTAAAATTAAAAAGATGAAACAAAGCTAAGCTTGATTTGCTAAGCTTTTTAAGCTTGTCTTTTTTTTCCCCTCCCTGTCCTGCACTGAGCAGGGACAAACAGAGAATCTTAGCAGGTACTGGTGGGGTGAAATGTTGATCCCGGGAGGCTCAACAAAATCTGCCCCCCACCTCCTCCTCCTTTGTTGTACAGACATGACAAGAAAGTCCCTGCAGTCATGAACTTCAAATTTGAATAGAGGAAGCAAAGGTTGTAAGAGGAAGCAAAACTAAAAGGGCCAGCTGACTGAACTGGAGTCCCCCACAGCCCATTAGGAGTAAAAGCAGGAATAGAAACACATCAGTGAAATCCCAAGGAGGCTAAGGTCTACACTGCTGTTCACACAGGAGGATATCCTTAGGCTATCCTGTATCTTCCTGTCCTCAGGAAATAATTCAGACAGGATGAGCCCTCAAAACAACTCCTTGGACATGTGTGGAGTAAAGCATGATTTAAAATCCCCTGGCTTCTCACCAGTGAAACAACTGGCTTGATTTCACATGGAATATCCAATTGGGGAAAATAAAGCTATCGCATAGAGGATTGAAACTCAAGGCATCACAGAAAGGCTTTCAGACGCTCACAATCTTGCCAGAAACCCAAAAGCATAAAACCAGCAGGTGCTGATTTACCACCTCAAATGGTATTAATACTTTTGATTAAAAGCAGCCCTGTAATTACAGTCTTTTGGTAGAGGCTTGGCTTTGCTGCCCTTTCTATGTAGTCACCGATGACCTTAAGGTGCTGCTGAGAAGGAAGTGGGTTTTAGCCCACATGTCCTGTTTTGTCTTTGTACTCTGCTCATTGCCCAAGTTCCTGAATACTTCCAGAGGTATATTAAGCAGACAAACATCTGTACAATAACTAACATCTGTTGCACCTTTTTTGTCTCCTCCCCAGGGGAGATGTGTGGCAGAGTGGCTTGATTTATTTTAAATGGATTTTTAAAATAGCAAAAAAAGCACATTACAAAAAAACCACCTTGAGATGAGTAATCTTTGAGAGCTCAACAAAAGCACATGGTACATGTGCACTTATAAGGTAAAGATACAGGAAGGTGCTGTATAGTTCAAACAGAAGGCACCAAGGTGGGGTTTGGCTCACTCCCAGTGTGAGTTTGTTCAGTAAATCAGTCTGGGGAAGGTGCCTCATCACCCTGAGCTGATGAGCTGCACTTGTCTGTGGAAAGTTTCTCTGAGCTGAAGGATCAAAGCTGCTGACTTAAACCTTCAGTCTGGTGCTGTCATCAGCCTCGTGGGCTCCAGGCCTTGTGCTGCCCACTGGTGTTTGTCATCCAGCTCAGGGAGTGCCCACAGTCTTCCATCAGAGCTGCCCGCCTCGCAAGCCATCCTGCTCTTTGTTTGTTTTTATTTTCTCCAAATGCTTTGTGAGTCTTTGGACTCAAAGGTATGCAGGAAAATACGAGGCTTTCTTAATCAAGCAGTGTTCACAAAGGCTTTTGTATGTGGAACTGAAATTTAGGTTTTCATTTTGCCATCCTGCCTTCCTCAGCTGACAAGAGTTAAAAACTTATTCATAACTTATGAGTTTCAGTGCTGCTTTTTCTAATTTTATCCTTCTTCTTCTTCTTAGTTTCAGAACGACTGTTCTTGTGTCAGTAGCTCATACTTTCATCTCTAAAACATTTCTGTTGCATCACTGATGATAACTGTGCTGTTATTTTTTTACCAAACTTGCTGGATAGTCCTGTTTACAGAAGCTAAGAACTTTGGGCTCAGTAAACTAGTTTGCATTAATTATAGAATAGTTTAGTTTTAGAAGAGAACTTTGCCATCTTCTCTTCAAACCTCCCACACAAAGGAGAGACAATTTCAAAATTGTTTAGGATTGCTCAGGACCTTGTGCTTACTGCTGACATCCTGGATGTAACTGTAATTACAAAAATTTTAATTGGAAAAACCACATATCTGCTAGTATACCTTTACCATTGTTTAACCAGCAGTTAAGGTATTTTAAATGTGTACTAATTTAAGGTTTTTTTCTTTTTTGCTATTGTGGTGTTTATAAAAGTCATTACTTTTATCTTACTCCTTTTGAATAAGAGCAGGGAAAAAACCCTTTCTAGTTCAACTTTTGAATGATATCTGACTTAAGGAGAGGCAAGTATAAAAATGTCTGGTTGATTTGAGTACTACAGTAGGCTTCACACAGTTTCTGGGGTTTATTACCTGTTTGGATGCCTGTTCTGTAAAGAACAGCCTGCACACAGCCCTGCACACTCCTGCTGCACATTTTGGCTACACAACAGCTCCATCTGCTGTTCCTGAGCTGCAGCTTTCCCTCTGTGTCCGAACCTTTCACCGCACAATTTTATATTGGTTCTCGGGCTTCTTCCCTCTGGCTTGACAGATTTTAACACAGTTTTTACTCTTGTGAGAATATACTCCTTGGGATACCTCCACACCGTGTTTTGATGTTCTGGATTTAGAATTTCTTGGCAATAACCAGCATTTGTGACATTTTATTTTCTGACTGTTTTACAAACATTAAATTTTGTTTTGCTTTGGATTTTTTTTTAATCATGTTGTATATCCTACCCTTGCAAAGACAAGCTTCTACCAGGTATGGAACCCCATCATCTACAACTAAAGGAGTTTCTGCTCTTCAGCCAAGTAATAGCTACTTGTAAATTTTTTTTTTTTTTCTTAGGGGGGGTGAAGTCTGGATTTGTGTTTGTTCTGCCTGGGATCTTACACATGTCCACGGTTGGATGTGCTGTGAATATGAACAGAGATGATTTAGCTGTTGTGGGAGGACAAATTGAGGGGGGAATAGAAAAGAATAACATGGCTGATGGCAGTGAGGGAGTGTACAGCATGTCAGAGTCAAGACAAGAGAATCATGACTCTTTGATTGACATGGTTACTAAAACCACCAAAGGAGAACCTACATTCCTGTATTTTTCTCCCTCTTAGTTTTGAAAGACTCACTAGAGCATTGTGATTTTGCGGTTTGTTTTGGAGAAGTAGATTTGCAGATAACATCAGAGGAAACACATCTCCAAAAAAATCTACCCATAATTTGGGAAAATATGTGCATGTTGGAGTATCACTCTCCTAATTTTCTAGCTCCTGTGAAATAGGAACAGTAAGATGGACTTTAGAATCTGTTCTGCACAAAACCCCATTGGATAAGCTCAGTCTGGTATAAAAAATTTTCTCTCTGTTTTTTTTGTTTGTTTGCTTGTTTATTTTTATTTTTATTTTTATTTTTATTTTTAGCTTTAGTTTTCCCTCTGCACTCTTTCTTGTTTGTTGCATGTTAAGCTGCCTGCACTAGTATACATCTTTGTAGTTAGGAAAGTTAAATACTTTTTGGGGTGTAGTCCTCTAGCTGGCACTCTGGCTTCAGGCAGGAAGGATGCAGGATCAAGTTATAAATCTAAATATTTAATTTTAGAGAATTCCATAAAAGGCAAGCAAGACACATGGGCCTGTTTTTTCTAACAAGAAATTTTAAATAGAAGAAGAATTTTTCCTGTTTACAAACAGACATGGAACAAAAGATGTGTTAGCTGTACTTTCTAATAGTGTTGGCGTTTATCAAACTATTCAATGACTTTTTAGATGTGCCTTAACTGATTGTTCTCTTTAATTGTCCCAAGATCTTATGACCAGACCAGAGACATTTTCAGTTGCTGACCTTGATCTGCCTTTCTACATTTAATCACTCTTAATAGGTGAAGCTAAAATTGATAACTGTGCAGGTGAGTGGCCAGCATGACACAAGCCCAGCGTGTGTTGTCAGTGCTGAGACTCAGTGAAAAAGCCCTGAAATATGCTCATGATAGCATCACCGTGTACTTATGAGTAAGGAGCAAATGGCCTCCCTGAGGAAAACTGTGAAAGTACATAAAATAGTTTTTTGGGTCTGGTAGCAGTCACTGAAGTTACTTATTGAAGGCAAAGGCTTTGTCTCTTGTGTCTATGCACACCTTGCCCAGACCTCCATCTGCTCCTGCTGTTGTAGCAGTGAGCTGTGGCACACACGTCCTCCCACTTGAGTCCAAGAGTGAGTAACCTTCGAGGGAGTTCAGAAAAGACATTTTGCAGCAGACTCTGTGTCTGAAATAAGTTCCTGTGGTCTCTTTGACCCAAAGCAAATATAAGCACCTGGTGTGGAGTAGCTGGATCCTGCAGGTTAAGTGTTAGGCTTTTCTGAGATGCCTAAAGGAATCCTCCTAGCAGATATACAGCAAGTGATAACAGCAAGTGCTTGGATTTGGGTGCCATCTGCTGCTTTTCAACTTTAACTTGCAGATGTTCCCAAAACAGGGAATGTGAAAGTTTGTTTCCTCTAGCATCTGAGAGGTGTGGCTGAGTTTGGCTGTGAAGGCAGATGGATGGGTGAGCAGAGATCCTCAAGCCAGCAGATGTCAGGCTGTTACCACCAGCAGGAACTATGACAGGAAAAGGTGGATTGATGCACTGATGAAAGTCAAAATTGGGAAGCTACAGGTCATGTTCAGCTGATGGATAAAAGTAGTGAAGAACTGTGAGTACATGGTAATTAAGTAGGATAGGTCTTCTAGAATAATTCTGCGGTTTGGTTTGATTTTTTTTTTAATATTTCATAATAAAAGCCTGTATGGGTATTCCAGAATAAGATTATGCCTATGCAGGGAGTTACTTGTAAAAGCAATGGATAAACTTTCCAGTGTGGATGAATTGTAGGGGAAGGGTCAAGGTGGATGGTGAATACAAAGCAGTCTGAGTAAAAGCTAAAAAAAAAATTACCTTAGGAATTGAATTTCTAATGAGGGAATAAATCTAACACTGTGGGGTTTGAGTTAAGGGGCATGATGTATGTAGGCTGCCAATATTTGTAGAGCAATGGTAAACAATTAAAACCCACTTTCTAGCAAGAATCTGTTTAAATTTAATTCTTATACCAGAAGGAGGAGAGAAAGAAGAGGTGGTATTTTTGTTGGTTTTAGTTTTGGAGTTCTTTTTTGTTTTGTTTGCTGTTTTTTTCAGGTTTTTTTTAATAACTGGGCTAGTAAGGTTTTCCTGAGATTCAAAACATCCAGTGATGATGCTTTTTACTTGTTGATACAGTTTTATTGCATGAGGTACTTTGTGACCTCTCAGCAGATTTGTCTGACTTCCTAAATATATTTAGAATATTTGGTGTTAAGTAGGATGCTATAAAAAGGGCATGGAATTTTTTTCTTAATGGCTGAAAATAGCATTTCTCCTTCAGTACATACACCCATAATTTTGACTATTTTTTTCACAAAGCAGAAATAATTTGATCAATTAGGAATATAAATTAATTTAGTTCCTTTTTTTTTAATCTGTCAAGTAACTGTGAGCACTCCCAGTGTGCTCCAGGATGAGTTCTAGCTCTCTGAACACGTTGCTGATGCTTGTTCTTACAGATTGATCACTTTGGATTTGATGAGAATGGTACGTTCCAGCAGCGGTACCTGGTAGCAGACCAGTACTGGAAGAAGGACAATGGACCAATACTGTTTTACACAGGCAATGAAGGAGACATCGAGTGGTTCTGCAACAACACGGTACGTGGGAGATAGTGGGACTGCAGTCCTACCTGCACTAATGGCAGGCTGGAAAAGTGAGCAGGGGCAAGGAGACAGCCACAGAAGGTTTGTAATGATTGCTGTGATTGTTATAGGAGGAAGAGGAAGCTGAACGAAAGCACAGAAAAAGTTTAAGGGGATTCAGGGTCCTATTTGAAGCCCAAACAAAACAAAGGGATACACTTGTATTAAATTCCTGGAGCAGTGAACAAAATTTCTAGAGGAAACACCATAGTTGCCCTGAGCTAACAATTCAGAATTTTGGACCAAATTAAACTACCCTAGTACTTTAGATTCCTCAAGTAAAATAGAAGGTTTTCATGTTTGGATTTGTGTTTCTCTGTTAAGAAAAATGTGAAGAGAGCTGGAAATCAAACTGAGATAATTATTCTTCTCTGCAGTATCTGTGAAAATTTTTACTTCCCTGGCTGATACAAATGCAGAATGGAGTGTGTGGGTATCTTTTAGCCATTTCAATACAAAGTCCAGTAACACGACAGGAGGTGGCGTGTGCTGAGCTCAAAGCCATCAGGGACTGTTTGCACTCTTTGTGCTGCCAGCAGATGATCTCCGTCTGCTTCTTCTCGTAGCTGGTGGTAACAAACTGTTATCAACAAGTAATAACAAGTTGTACTTATTTATTAGTTGAAAATAAGTCTTGTATAAGTGTTGCAATGCTGCAGGTTATTGCTTATTGCTAAACAAGTTTTGTGTTCTCTGTGATGTGGTCCCAGGTCAGACACATGCTTTTCTCCTGTAGCCTTTTCTGTTTCCTGTGGATTAAGCTCGTGCCATAGGAGTTCTGTTAGAATTGCTGATGTGTAGTCACAAAACAAGGATACTTAACATTTCACAGCACTGAAATATACATACTGTCTTTGTGTATATCACCTTCTGTGGGTTGTTATCTATTTTGTGTGCTTTCTTACTGAAGTGATACCTTAAAACCAAATTGCACTCTGTCTTTCTAGTGGCATTTTGGTAGTGATACCTTTCTAATCAAAGAGTTGGAATACACTAGACTGAAACTAGAGATGTTTCAACAAGTTGAATCAATTATTTTCAGTGTCTGTTTTCCTTCAACCAGGGCTTTATGTGGGATGTGGCTGAAGAACTTCATGCCATGTTGGTATTTGCTGAACATAGATATTATGGAGAATCTTTGCCCTTTGGGAATGAGTCTTTCAGTGTAAGTCTCATCTTTTGTCTTCCTAATAAATGTATTCCATACAAACGTAATTCTGTGTATTTTAATTTTTGCCAGGGCAATGAGTGTTAACTTGAGTAAGATGTAATTCTTGTAACTATCAATTCTAGGGTTAAAAAAACCCCAAAAAATAGATTTTTTTTTTTTTTTAGTGCTTCAAGGGCCACATGCAAAGAGTATTTCATTTGTTCTTAGGCACAGATTTAGACCAGTGATTTTAGCTGTAGACCTGATTTTAGCAGGAGCTGCTTTGGGGAATAGGAAGATTGCTGCTGGCAATCACTCGTGCTGTCCATAATCTGCCTTCTTTCTCTCAGGACTCCAAGCATCTCAATTACCTGACATCAGAACAAGCTCTGGCAGACTTTGCAGTACTTGTTGAGTACTTAAAGGCCACCATTGCAGGAGCCCAACACAGTCCAGTCATAGCCATTGGAGGGTCTTATGGAGGAATGCTTGCAGCCTGGTTTAGGATGAAGTATCCCCATGTGGTGGTTGGGTGAGTGTGCTCCTCCTGCTTAAACATAGCAGGCATTTGTTACTCCTGTGCTATAAACATTACTGCTCTGGGAGAAGTACCATAATTCAAGCTGGCTTGAATTTTTCAGTACTGGGAGAAGGACTCGAGTTACTTTGAATTTGGGAAGAGGCACTGTTGCCTAACACAGGCAACTCGGTCAGCAGGAACTGGATGGTGTATTTTGTTAGAGTTATCTGTTAGATCTGTGAAAACAACATGTAAACATCGACTTGGCACCTAATTTTTTAAGGGTCTTCTGTCTTCCTAATGACTTTAGGCAGGTCTTTAATCTCTTCAATACCCTAGTTGCCCTCTTGGAAACAAGCTAGAGAGTATATTTCCATGGACCGAGCCTCTCTGCATTTGAGTTCACACAATGCCTAGTAAGAAAGACCTAGTTGATAGATGAGAATGAAAACCAATAAAGTAATCAAGTCTGAATTTCTACCTCTTGTATTTGCTGATATTGTTCTGCCAGTGTCCAAGACTTATATCCTCCAGCAGCCTTTTGCATACAGATCTTTAGAATAATTTTGCAGCATTATGGTTACTTTACCTAGAGCATGGTGTCCAAGCTGATTATAAATGCTGCTTAGATAGTGGGGAGGGTATGGAAGTCCATTTTGCAGGTGTTCAGGATCTTTTTTTGTCCCTTTGCAGAGCTCTGGCAGCCTCTGCCCCAATCTGGCAGTTTGGTGATTTGGTTCCATGTGGCACATTTTTCAGCATAGTGACCAATGATTTCAAAAAGAGTGGCACGGGCTGCTCAGAGAGCATCCGGAATTCCTGGAATGCTATTAACCACCTTTCCTCAACAGGTAAGGCCTCACCAGTGCTTTTTCAAAGAATAATAATGATCAGGAGTGTGTTATGACTTTGACCTGTGTATGTCTTGGGTTTTTTGAAACTCTGCTCCTAGTACTGAGAACTGCCTAGTCAACCTAGCACTACTTTTAAATGCCTATTTTGTTGTATCACAAACTTCTTTCAGGCCTGGTGGGATGCAGAATCCAGGTCCAAACATTCCTAAGGCCAGATAAGACCAGATTTAAGATCAGAACCTCAAGGCTTATATTCCTTCTGACAAAATAGGCCAGATAGTCATTACTATAAAAAAAGTACTTTGCCAACTGAGGCATTCAGGAAAAGAAAATTACTGTAGTCACTATGAACTCAGTGATAGGGACTCAGCTGGACTTGAGGATCTTTTCCAACCCAAGTGATTCTGTGATTATACAACTACCTGACAAGAGGTTGTAGTGAGGTGCTGACTAAAATTTGATCTGCTGTGTGTGGAATAGTTTCACTAAATTATTTAGGCTAAGCGAAAATATTTTTTAGTAGCAGCATAACTGATATATGTGTTAATGGTACATTACATTAAATATTGTTTTATCCACTTATTTTTATTAAAGATGCAGGTTTGCAATGGCTTTCCAACACATTTCATTTGTGCAGCCCCTTAAAAACTCCTCAGGATGCTGCTGTATTGAAAAATTGGCTGAGTGAAACATGGGTAAACTTGGCTATGGTGAATTATCCCTATAAAGCTGACTTCTTGCAGCCTCTGCCAGCTTGGCCTATACAGGTAATTTAGAACCAATCTTGTAGAATTGACTATTTGGTTTAATTAATTCTCTCCTCCTCTCCAAGCTCTCACCTTTTCCTTTGTTTTCTTGGCTCCATAGAAGCAGTGTGCTGAGAAAAGACAACCAAGATAATATCTTGTGCCAGAGCTGGTTTGTTGCCTAACTGCCACTTGTAGGTCTAATAGGTGGTATCAACAGCCCAGGAGGAAAAAGTGCTGGGGATGACTGAGAAACGTCAGCTCTCCTGCAGAGCTGCTCTTGAGTAGCAGAAATGCTGCACAAAAAGCACATGCAATTGCAGTTTCTGATGTGAGACTTAGCTGACAGAGCTTGCAACTGAACAAGTTTTGAGCCTATGTCCTTTTTGATGTGGGAAAACTAGTGAGAGAGAAAATGTGGATCTCCACAAACATATTCCTTGCAGGGTCTCTTCTCAAAGCAGAACCTCTTTTTACACTTGCAAGCCTTTGCTTGTGCTGTTTTGTTTATGCACAGTGCTCTCTCCAAGATTTCTATATCCTTGCAATGTTCTTATAAGACTGGCTGAATTTCCCTGCAGGACTTTGGGTTACTGTGTAAGGCAGGTAAGATCTAAGTATTTTAGGCAGTAGTTAATTCTAAATAGAAATCTTTCCCTTGTGTAGAGCTGCCTGATGGAGAAGAGAGGGAAATTCATCTATCCTCTATGGCTATCTGCAAAGAGCAGGATTAACACCTTAAAAATTATTTCTGCTTTTTTATCAGTCTGAAAGAACCAAGAAACATGCTCACCTCCACCACTGTCCATGTTACCTCTGTTTAACTGAGGTATAAACCTAACCCAGAAAAGGCCATTACCCAGCTGACAGTACTAATGTATGAAATCTGATTTATATAAGCTGTTAAGACGTTTTCTTTTCTGAAACAGTAGCTCTGTTATGACTCTGAGGGCAAGAAAGGTGGGGTGGGGGGGAAGATGTGGACTTGATGATCTTGGAGGTCTTTTCCAACCTTAATGAATAGCTGGAGATACATATATGTGTACATATGTTGTTTAATCTGCTCTCTGTTGTGAGCTACTGATATCAAACTGCAGGGAACCCCAGTCTATACCTGGAGCTTCTCTGTTGTATATCTGTAGGTGTTGTCTTTAATTACAGTGGTATTAAATACTATTTATTAAATATAATCTATTTTAAAGTATGGGAAATAGATTGGAAAACTTGGTGCATGAAACATTAAGATGGCACTGTTTTGGTTTTTTTTTAATTTTTAAATCAGGAAATATAAAGTTTCAGGTTCCTCATAATAGCCTGCACAACATATGTGATACTGCTTTTTGTGATAATCAGGATGTATCATTTCATAGACACCTTCTGGAAGTGGTCTGACTGTACTTGGAAAAGAAATTAATATCCTACCAGATGTCATGTATTAAAATTCAATTCCTGTAGATTGAGACTTCTTTTTTTTCCTCTTCATTGCAGGAAGTCTGCAAGTTCTTGAAGGATCCCAGTCTCTCTGACAAATTGTTGCTGCAGAATGTTTTCCAGGCAGTAAATTTATATTACAATTATACAGGAGAGGCCCCATGCTTAGATGTGTCACAGACTGCAACGAAGAGTCTGGGTGAAGCGGGTTGGTACTACCAGGTATGCTCACTAATCTTTATAAATTGCAAGTCAGTGGTGGTTTTTTGGTCTAGAGCTGATGAGAATTATCATTTAGCTGTCAATAAATATATTGTGCCAGATGTATTGGTTTACAGATGACAAAAGTAGTCACAAACCAAGTATGATTGTAGTGGGGAAGGCAAGGCAGAAAAGAGAAGCAGCTTTCCCAGGAGGTTTAGATTGTATCTTCATTATCCAGCAATTTGTTGAGTTTCAGCTGTTCATATAGCCTGGAAAATGATGTACAGCAGACAGTTGTAAGTTGTGTATGGCAATCAGTTGTATGAGGTCTAACAAGGCCAAGTGGTGGGTCCTGCACTTGGGCCACAAAAACCCAGGCAGGGCTAGAGGCTGGGGGCAGAGTGGATGTAAAGCTGCCCGGT
This sequence comes from Polioptila caerulea, assembly GCA_013397295.1. NCBI lineage: Eukaryota > Metazoa > Chordata > Aves > Passeriformes > Certhiidae > Polioptila > Polioptila caerulea. The sequence goes on from VYXF01004078.1 coordinate 1,237,591, forward strand.
GGAAAAGGACCTGGGAATGCTGGTCAACAGCAGCTAAACATGATCCAGTGTGTGCCCAGGTGGCCAAGAAGGCCAGTGATGTCCTGACCTGTATCAGCAATGGTGTGGCCAGCAGGACCAGGGCAGGGATTGTCCCCCAGTATTTTGCACTGGGGAGGCCACAGCTCCCATGCTGTGCTCAGTTCTGGGCCCCTCACTGCAAGAGAGACCCTGAGGGGCTGGAGCGTGTCCAGAGAAGGGCAGCGGGGCTGGGGAAGGGTCTGGGGCACCAGTGCTGTGAGGAGCAGCTGAGGGAGCTGGGGGGGTTTAGTCTGGAGAAGATGGGGAGGCTGAAGAACGACCTTAATGTTCTCTACAACTTCATGAAAGGAGATTGTAGGCAGGTGTGTTTCTGTTTCTTAAGTAACAAGCAATAGAACGAGAAGAAATGGCCTCAAGCTGTACCAGGGGAGATTTAGATTGAATATTAGGAAAAATGTCAAGCACTGAAACAGATTACAGAGGGAAATGTCACCATCCTGGAGTTTTTAAAAATATACTACGCACTTAGGTACACGGTTTAGAGCTGGACTTTGCACTTTTTGGTTGAACTCAGTCTTACAAGGTCTTTTCCAACCTAAATGATTCTGTAGTAGTTAGGTAGTAGTTACTGATCAAATGCTGTTTGAGCCTTCTTTTTAAAATACTGCAGTAACAGGTATTGGATGTTCTAGGAATATACTTTACTGACCTGCCCTTTGTCCCAGGCTTGCACTGAGATGGTGATGCCCTTATGCACAGATGGTGTCCATGACATGTTTGAGCCTCAGAAGTGGGACTTCAATGCACTTTCAGACGAGTGTTACAGGATGTGGGGAGTGAGGCCTCGCCTCTCTTGGATTCTTTCTATGTATGGAGGAAAAAACATCAGTTCACACAGCAACATCATCTTCAGGTGAGCCTTGTTTCAAAAGACAGTGTAGAGTGTTCCACCAGTTTGGGTTTCCAGTGTGGAGAATCTGCCTCAAGCAGCAAAGGGATCTGTGTCCAGCACTCCAGCTGAATAAATGATGGGCTTGCTTTGTGTTGCTATTGAGAGTAAAATGGTCAGTCTGCAGTGGCCAAATAAGCCAACTGTTCTATTACTGCCTGTGTGATTCTAAAAGAAGAATCTGGGCTGGAATTCTGCCAAACATCTTCTTTCCATGTGGATTCCTTCTTATCTTGTGGCCAAAATCCAGGTTTCCCATGCTGGTAAATTCCTACTTTTATGAACCCAAAGAGCTGTTGCTTACACATAAAAGGAAAGTCTAAATGAGTTCTGGCTAAAACACTGGAACCTTGGTCACCAGAATTATTGCTCTGAGTGATAGCCTTGTGAAGGGGCTGGCATGGCATTCTTTTTTTCCTTTGATACAGAAAAGAGAGGGAAGTAACTTTGGGTGTTTTTCTATAACTGCCAACAGCTTTTTCTTTTAGTGCCATTTAGGCAAGTTTCTACAAACTTGTGTAAGATCCAAATACAAAGATGTTTCTATTTTGGTAAGGAATACTGGTAATACAACAAAAGTATATATGTGGACAAAAAGTGAAAAAGTGTTTCAATCCAGCACAAAAAACTATTCCATGCTGCTTGTTCTCTATTCAGCCTTCGCTTCCCTGATTTTTAAGATTAAACTCTGCTGTCTTTAAAGGGAAGTTTGTGTGGTTTTACTTATGCTGTGTGGTGATTCAGGTGAGTACTGTCTATCCATCAGGTTCTTACGTGGGAGAGAGGTGTTCCACAAATCCATTGAGGCCTCAGGAGTCCTGACTTGCTGTACCCATTGCCCACTGTGGGAAGCTCCTGGTATATATTCCTCTGTGTTCTGGTTAAAATTTTGCAAGGCCTTTTCATAAAACACCTTGTCACTTCTACACACCAAGCTCAGAATTAGTCTTTTGGATGTGGTAGATAGGTATGCATTTTAAAAGTAGAAAGTTCTCAATTGAATTGGGGATTATTTTCTGGATACCAGCTGTCAGTGTTGGTCTGTTTGGCTGCAAAGGCCTTTTGCTTTCCTCTTGTTAGCCTCTTGCTGTTTCTGTCCCAGCAGGATATTTACTCTGGAGGGAGAAGTCCCACCCTTTTTTTGAAAACTTTTTAATAAAAAAAATTAGTTGGTTTCACTTAGTTTCTGCAGAATGTTGCTTATTTCCAAGGCTGCACAGCTCTGTACAGTAGAAATCTGCTTTGTAAGCGATAGACAAGCAAACAAATCTAAATAAGTGTTTAAGAATTTATGCCAGCTGAAGGAGCTGGAAATGAGAAAAGCCTGAAAGCAACCAAATGAATGTTAAAATAATGCTGTACACACAAAGCTTTTGGATCTCAAGCTGGGATGTTTCTCTTCAAACAAATACATTGTCAACACTGTACATTTTATATAAGAGCCTTTTATCCTCAAACACTGCAGAGTACTTTACAAAAAACATCCCAGTGTTTACCAGGGAATGTGGCTCCCTGTGGGGTGAAAAGGACTGTGTTTCAAGTGACAGGCAACTTGCACAACAGTGTAGTGCAGGAAGGGAAAAGTACTCCATCTAAAGAGAACCGCTGTAGGGTGGATTTATCCAGACGCAGTGGGATTTGGCCAGGATGCCTAAGCTGGTGCTGCTGCTTCTCCCTCTGCAAGCAGTACATCACTCTGCACAGTCACACTGTTGTTTGTACTGTGTGGGATTAATGCAGGGAATTCCACTGCCAGTCTGGTACCTTCCTGGAGTTGTGTAGTGTCTAAGTGGTTACTTAGGCTGTGAGCAGGTAGTACCTGCCTGTCCTGGGCAGTACATCTTTATTAAAACTGGTCTGAGGAAATCGGGGGTTTCAGAACACTGTTTCCCCTTTCCCTTCCAGCAATTTTCACTCCTCTTACTGGAACATGCTGTGTACTTGGTGTGGAAGTGCTGCACAGTGGTGGGAAGTGACATTTTAACACTGTTTCTACATGTGGTGGCAGAGAGCTTGTAGCAGTTGCGGTGTCTCATCACCAGTGTATTGTGGCAGTCAAAATCAGCCCAGATATATCAGACACCATGAAATTGGTTGTGCACAGAACCAGGTTTTTTTCAATCTCAATGAATCACACCTAAGTTGTAGGCTTCTAAGTCAGGGCACCCACATATTCTGTCCTGCACTGGCATGGGAGAGGCAGAAAGTGAAGGCTCTGTTATAAGAGATTCTGGCGCTCTGTGCAGGAGGGAGAATTGTTAGCACTAAAGAAGGGAAATGGAGGCAAAGAAGAGAAGGCAGAACAATGTGTGGCTGAAGAAAAAAGGTTAGAGAAAAAAAGTTAGCAGGAAACATGACAATTGTGGAGGTTGGTCATGTTGAAAAAGGAAGCATAGACAGTGCTGCTGCAGTTGTGTAAAACTTCTAGGCAGGGCTGAGGAGACTGAAGAGAATACAGGAAAGGGAACTGTGTGCTGTGGGATAGGCAGAACCCTACATATGCTGTCAAGGAAGAATATGAATTGAAAAGAGGACTAGCATGCTGATTTTGCTTTTTTTTTTTGTGCTTGTCTGGACACTGCTAGAAAGAAAAGTCTGACTTATTCTTTCTCTTCTTTTGCTTCTTTGGTTTATACTGGGAAATTCCTGTCCTTTGAGATGGGCAACTGGGTACTTACACTCTTGCTTAGTTTTAGCACATAAATAATTCATTCCACTTGGAATGATCCTAATCTGCAAAAACTGTTAAGATTTATGATTTTGTGGTGAGCTCACCACCCCCTCCTCCCTTCAAGTTTCACTTCCCAAACTGCGTCAGTGCCTCTGGTGCCATCCTTTGGAAGGAGATGCACAGGATGCAGCCAGAAGCTCACAGAAAAGCCTGTGGCATGCTTAGCTTCCACGTGACTAGGACCAAAAGATCCAAGTTCATGTGCTTCATGGGTCTCTCAGCAACTCATCCCCTGGTTGCCAAGGTGCTCTGCTGGTTCAGGTGACCTTTTAAATCCAATGCTTTTGGCTGATTGGGCAGCTCTCAATGTCTTTTGTTTCGCAGATACAAAATGTTTCTCTTGTACTAAGTCATATTTAGAATCACTAAAAGAACTGAGATTCAAGATACTTAGGTTTGGTTTATTTTCAGTGGTGGAACAAGTTAAATACTCGTTTAGACCCCGTCAAGTTTTTACTCCTGGTTATTTCTAAAAAAGCTTTTATTTTTTTTTTAATTCGTCATTTTACTGTTATTTTCTGGTGCTGCCATTGAGGTATTTTTCTAGCTGCATATCTCTGCATCTAAGGATGTTTTAATTTCTTAGCTCCTTCTAGAAATTTGCCCTCTCATACCACAGCCCGTCTCTGACATTTCCTTTTGTGGACAGGTCCAGTGTTTTAAGTGAGAAACAGATCTAGGTTTGTGTAGTTCCACAAGTATATGGATGCTGCTTTCTTTGTGCAGAAAGATGGGCCACATGTAGAAAGGGCATTGCAGTAAAGGAAAGTAAGATGTGGTAGGGGTTATTGGGTCAAGCCCAAAGCTAGGAATGAGAGGTGGAAAGCTCTCTCCCAGCTGAGCTATTGGCTTGCTCTATGGACTGTCATTTGGAGCCATATCTATAGTGTAAGGAATTTTTAAAATTCCTGCAAGAAGGGGAGTAAATGATATTAAGTTGTCCTGTCACAGAGGAAGAGTAATTTTAGACAATTTTTTAAGGGATAAAATCTTCATTTTCATATGGTTGTTATTAAAGTCAGTGCACTAACCATCCAAGCATTTCTTTGCAAAACCAGGTTGGCACTCAGATGAGACAGCAAAAGGTAGAACTTCCTAAAAATTCAGCTCTTAAGGGTTCCAGTGAGGAATTTGTTTATGGCAGACTTTGAAGAAGGAAAGTGAAGTGCTTTGATTTGGGAATTTGGGCATGTTGTGGTAGAGGGAAACCACAATTTACAGGTGGCAGCAGATTTCTCTTTGGAGGCTTTTGTACTATTATAGGCTGCTATCTGAATTAGAAGACAATTAATGAGAGGTGTAGCCTTGCTTAAGCTGCTGATAGCTCCCTACCTCTGTCAAGAGTGTGCTTCTTAGCAGAGGGGTGGGCACAAGACATTAGCACAGGGCTGAGGTCTGTTTCTGTCGCTGCACATGCAAAACTAGTAGAAATGTTGGTGTGAGCTGCAGCCTCACTGCTGACTGCTGTGCACACGTACCCTAATGAAATAGTCTTTCCTTACAGCAATGGTGGCCTGGATCCGTGGTCTGCAGGTGGGGTGACCCGGAACATCACCAATTCCCTCGTGGCAGTTGTGATCCCAGATGGAGCCCATCACCTGGACCTACGCAGCCGTAACCCTTTGGACCCCAAGTCTGTACAGCAAGCTCGAGCTGTGGAGATCTGCCTCATGAAGGAGTGGATTGCAAAGGCCAGACACAGCCACTGAAGTGGTACCACAGCAACTGTGGCTGTGACACCTTTCTGGGCTTTGCTGGGAGCAGGGCCAGGCCTTGTGATGTGGTCATTGGAGCATTTCCCTCCTCCTTCCTCACCTGCACCACAGCCATCACCACTGCTTGTGTCCACGAGAGAGGCAGGCAGCAGATGGATGGGAGAGCATTCACAGATGATAAACTTCAGTCAGAGTGCATGGATTGAGCTGCCTGCTCTGGTTTGCTTTCCTCTTCTGCTCTTTTCAAATGCTGTACTTTACTACACAGTAATGGGTTCCTGTTCTGGGCTTGTTGCCCTTCTCACTGTGCTGGGTGATTGTTCCAACTGCTGGTGTATCCAACAGTGGATTACATGGGAGTGCTATTGATGGTGAAACTCCTGCTGCCTCCAGCGTGATTGAATTTCAGACATCCTCTGCTGGTGGAGATAATGAGGGAACAGAAACCACATCTTACTGTGATGTTTAGTGGAGAGTTAGGGAAGTAATTTGGAAACTGGCTGTGCTGTTTGTAAGGAGACTAAACAGCCCTTACCCTTTGGAATGAGTGTTGGAAAAGAAATAAATATACAGCTTTTTTTCTACCTAGTTTTCCAGCAGCTTATTAATCAGTGGATTTTTGTATTCTGTGCTGTACTGAATGGTCAGGGCTGGGCCCAGACTCACTGTGCTGATAACTGGCTGGGCATGCAGAATCTGCATCAGGATTTTATTTCTTCTTTTGCTATGAGTCCTAATTCTGAGATATCTGTCACTATCTGTGATGACGTTTACCAAAGAAAACTGAGTATATTTTGTGTGTGTATATGTTTGTATCCCTCACAAACCACTTAGCTTTTTAAAATCAGGAAGCTTTTGAAGCTATTCTCTTGAAGAGCAAATGTGACACTTGTGCTGGCTACATCTTATGAAGTGACAAATAATTGGGGCTGTGCCTTGTGTGGATTCTTCCCTCCCCTCCATTCTGTGTATTGTTCAAATTCTGCATGATCTGTTTGCTGATGGCTCTTCAATAAAAGCCTTTTAAAAAAATTGTTTGCTGGACAAACTATTGAAAACACAGAATGCAGCTATTCCCTTGGATCGGCCTAAAGCCTGATGCTGAGCTCACCAAGCCAGGTGCACAGGGCTTTCTGTAAGGCTTCCAAACCAGACAAACTGCCCTGATTCATGAGACAGCATATTTGACATTAATAAATGGCTGGGGCAGTCCCCTTGTTTTCCAGCTTTGGCTTCATTCACACTGCAGGCCTCCTTCAGAAAGGATTCTTTGCAGTTTAAAGGACATCTCCATTTTAGAATGACTCAGACAAGTCTTCGTATCCCCAGACTCTAAAAATTCCATCTCTGTTGAAAAGTTTTCACAGCTTTGATGATATGCTTGATAGTTGAGTATTTTCCTAAGATCCCAGGTGGCCTTTTCTGTTTCCAGTCTCCTCCTGTCCTCTGGCAACAAAGAGAACCCAACACTGTATTTTTATCTTTTCAAATACTCCTGTGTATCTTCTTTCCAATAGATTTTTTTCTTCATCTAGTGTTAGACATAGCAATTATGTTCAGACTCTGCAGTCTGAATATCTTGTGCTTTAGAGCAAGGTAATTTCTTAGAGACTCCAGAGAACAAGGTCAGATAAGAACTGCAGGGCTAAAGGATGAGCTGTGTAGGATTTGCTTGAAACCTGTTGACTGAAAGCTGTTGGTGTTACCCTTTTCCAATAGTTCCAGTTTTTGCTGTAAATACACTCCAGACTCTTATTCACGGACTGTATAATAACATGTCCTTGATTCTTTTGAAACAAATAAAATTTATTGTTTTTTAATCAATTATGTTACAGCCAAGTTTTTAGAAATACCATTGTATCTTCTTACACATTAATTGATGCGTGGTAATGTCTCGGTTTACTGCAGGGTGAGGAATGAAATCTGTAAGAGTTAATATAAATTTGGGGATCAGAAATTATTTAATTGAGCAAGCAAGATCCTGGTCCAATTGCTCCCACTGGCCTACTGATTGCTCAGGGTGCTACTCCAAGTGAAATTTTTGGGAGAAGCATTTCCATGTATGGATAAAGATGTGAACAGCCCAAATTAACAGCTACTCTGTATTATTAGTCAGCTTGTGTTTCCTCTCTCCCCCCTGCTAGTGAACTTACTGTCTCAGGAAACAGCTGCTGCTTTGTTTTATGGGAAACACTTTTAAGTTTCAAGCAGCATAAGTAATTTAAAATTTCATTCCTCTTTTCAATCCTTTCATTAGTAAAAAAGAATTACCTTCAACAACGTTTAGGACAACATGCAATTTCTCAACTTTAGGTTTTGTGAAATGACACTTTAAAATATCTTCAGAGGGGTTTTGTTAGTGTTTTTTGTTTATTTGAGGGAGAGGGGATGTTAATAATCTTACTATTCCATACGGTTTCTGTCTGTAAGACTGATTCAAGTGCATTTTGGATCAGGTTCTTATTGGTTGGACCAGCTTATGATTATATGACTTGCTTTTATGGTATTTTAAAAATGGATTGTACTTTTTTTCCCATCAAGTTGAGTGGTTAAAACTTCAGGTCTTATTTATCTCAAACGTTCAGACTTCATCCTAAAATCCATGTATGCATCTCTGAATGCTGCCAAGGGACTGTCTTGTGGTTTGGCTACTTCATCTCAATGTTGGCTCTCCTGTGTGTTTCATACAGGTGAGAACGAGTTGGACCATAACAAATGGTTTAATTTATCTTTCCAGGCATATGATGATGAGCCATAATTTGTCTCAGGCTTATTTAAGTCCTTGGCTTGTGTCAGAAATAACTGGAATTTAAGACTCTGTGTTTTCCTACTGACTAGGAAAAATGCAAAAGGGAAAAGAGTTAATGTTTTCTCCAAAACATGAATCTTAGTGGTGAGCCTGCAGTTTTTATCAATGAAAATGCATTAAAATTATGTTGAGTTTCTGAAATTGAATTTTGTTTTGCAGGGACATCAATTTTTATCCTTTGGCAGGTTCCAAGTTGTGCAAGTGACATTATCTGGTCTGTACTTGACTCTTGAGGAGTGGGGGAGAGCGGGTTACAGGAATCCTCGAGTCACACACACAGCAGTCAGGATGACAGAGGGTGAGTCTGCACCCCTTTGGGAGTTTCTCACTCCGGAGCTTTGGCTGTGGTGAGGGGCAGGTGTATGAGCTGGCTGTTCTCTGTAGGTGACCACACTGAATGCAGTCAAGCTACCTATAATGGGAAAAGTCCATTTTCCTTTTGAAAGCTTTCCCAGGCAAACGCGCACTTCCCACATGTCCGTACTGAGGAAGGTTGTGAGGATAGATCTGTAACGTCCCCTGACCGGGGAAGGGGAGCTGATAAATAGGTGCTGCAACTCATGTTGTTTGCAGGATCATTTAAATTTTGAAGGTGATCAAATACTTCATCATCAAAGGAGTGTATAGAAAGGAAACTCCCTCCTGGAGCATGGATTCTAAATCAGAGGAAAAGTGAGAAATTTTGTCTCCCATGCTGTCTGCCCACCAAGGATGTTGTGAGAAATGTCATTATGCTTTAAATAAAGGGATTTATTTTTCTACCTCTGCCCTTAAAAGGGGTATTTAGCTGTTGTGAATTGAATCTCTAAGGAATAATGAGTGACCTTAAGAGCTTTATGTAGGTTAAAGACAGCACATAGACACTTGGATAATTTAGCTCCTTGTGGGACTAATGGTAGAATCACTGTGCCTTTCTGGCAGCCAGGAGGACACTATGAAACCACTAAACATGGGATGAAAGAACACAGGGGATTGTATACCCCAAGCCTCCATTTTTAGCTCTCCCTTGTTGATTCAGAACATCATTGTTATGCTGTAACTGGCATCTCGCTGGGTATTACTACTGTAGCCTCTAGGTTTTGGGTGGGTTTTTTTAAATAATTTAACTTCTCTCTGTGTTTCTTACAAAGATGACTGCAAATCTGTCTTTTTTTAAGATCGTCCCTGTCAAAAAACCTGAAATGGTTTGTTTTGGCAGTGCAGGTTAGCAGAAAATGTGCAGTGAAGCAGTGGCAAAAAATATGAACTGAAGGTATCTGCAGTAAATTAACAGTGCTTAAATACTTTTAAATTTCCTCCTGTTGTTAAAAAAATCCAGATTGCTGGGCATCCCACTGGTCTGAGTAGACTTGTGCTCCCATATTTTGATTCCTTGATTTCCCAGCACTGCCTCCAGCTTCTGGAACACGTCTTTCTTTTTTTACCCCCCAGCCCAACTTTATTTTACCAGCAAATCTGAAACCATTCAATCCACGTGCTTTAAGGCAGTGTCTGTCTCTGCAACCTTTCAATTATACAAGCCCAATGAAGAAATGGCTTTACAGCAGAGTTAGATTGCTGACAGCTGATTGCCCTCCTGTCCTGAGCCCTGCTGCGCTGGGCACCTGCTTTGTCCTTTCTGCACCCCCTATGGGAATCCCGTGGTCCTGGAGCCTGATGCAGAGACACAAATGCCCTCAACAACCACGACAGGGAAAAGTGAGGGTGTGCTCCTTCAGCACCGAGCACCTCACAGCTGTGCTCTGCAAGGCAGTAATCAGCTCGACCTCAGCTGCTGCTGATCTTGCAGTTGAGTTTTGGGTGCCGAATGTTCAGCGGAGGGAAATCAGCTGCGGAGGTGCTTTGGTGTAACCTGTGGGCGTCTCCGTGTGTAACAATGTTCTCTGCAAAGCCCTCAGTGCTCTACCCAAGTGTTTCCTGGATGGGGAGCCGGCTCTCAGGGGCTTTTCCCTCTGCTGGTGATTTGAAAAATCTTTTGGTTCCATCCCCCAGTTTAGAAAGTAGGAGCAGTGAAACACTGAGACCGGGAATTGCAAATCCCTTCCGTTTGTCTTGTTGTTTTCTAATGTATGCGACCTCTCTGGGTGGTTTAAGCGGTTTAGGTACTTTCTATAAAAGGGATCTTTTAATGACAAAACTAATGTGATTATCTTACCAAGTGTGAGAGGCGTATTCAAGGTTTAAAGAAAATCTGTTAGAATAGCTGAATGTATCTGCTTAATCCTTTCTCTAATGTGGGTGGACAATGCTCTGGGAAGCAATTGGTCTTTCTTTCTTAGAGTAAATGCCTGGTCTCCAGAGGTAGGAACTTGTTTGCAGCTTTTTATACCCTTACGCTTCACCTTCTAGAGAATACAAAGGCGCAGGAGAGAGGCAGAGAGCTTTGAGAGGCCAAGTTTCACCTCAAATAGCTGGGGGTGTAACCAATACAGGGCCAATTCCGGCAGGCGGCTGAGCACCCTCTGCTCCCTTTGACTGCCACCTGAATAGAGGGTCCTCCTCTTTGCCCTCCTGCAAAACCACACTCCCTGCAACATGGAATGCAGGAATGCATTCTCCTTTCTGAGCGTGTGGTGAAGTCGTCTGCAGTTACTCGGATGACAAGACCCTGTCTGGTTTAATGCTTTGGGTGAGCAGCCCTACCCATTCAGATCCAGGGCTTTAGATGCAAAGGTCCAGTTTTCCATGTCAACCCCTTGGAAAGGTTTGCACCTTCTGACAAGTTTTTGCAGAGTGGCACCTGCAGAGCAGGGGAGGGAGGACAGCACCCAAGGGTGATGCTGTGGGATGCAGCCACAGCTGGACCTTGTCTGGCACCAGCCTGGTGGTGTTCATCTTCTCTGCTGTTCATAGGCCTGTGCTTGTGATTCTGTGGTTTCCTCAGGTCCATCTGAAGGCACAGATCTTAGACACATTAGGAAATCCTGTCAGGAACAGTTGGCAGAATAGGTAAAACCCCCATGTTGCAGAAGCATTTAACAAAGCAAGTAGTGACTCTGGGACTCTTTAGCAAATGGTTTGGCTCTACAGCAGAGTCAAACAGGTTGCATTTTCTAACTTGTTTTCTGAGCATCCTCAAAACAGCACATCAGGGGAAAAGGATATTGAGCTATTGCCTTTCCCAGCTGTAAAGAAACACAATCTCCTCTCACCACCCAGCAGAGCAACACAGGAAAAGGAGGTACCTGAACATCAGTGTGTCTCTCTCATGAAGACAGACACTCAGCTATACTTCTGTATCTCATCTACCTGCCTTGGCTGTGGACTTGGTGCTAGGTTCTCTGTTGTAGAGAGAGAGACAGTGTTCAAGAACTTAGTGCACCACCTAAGAACCAGTCCCAGGTTGTATCAAACTGAATATTCTGAAGGAGGGAAAAGTAATTCTGCACCACTGCAATGAATCCTTCCTTCCCAAAGGGACAGGATTTTGTGCTTGCTCTCACTGAATGCCATGAAGTTCTTGTCTCCTTCTTTCATCACATACATGAGTGGCTGCCCTTCCTTCAATTCTCCCCTCTGACTTGGTGTCATCTGCATGGTTAAGACATTCTAAAGAATTTGACATCTGAGAACAACATAGCTTCTTTATTGTCATTCTTGAAAACACTTTTTCTCTAAAAGTTTTGCAGCATGAAAAGGCTGACCACCTTCTTGCTGTCTGCATCCCTACGTCAATCTTGTCATGGATTCTCAGCTGAGATCTGACCAGGAAGGAAAAACTTTGGCTGCTCTGAGCTTTAGAAATGATGTTCAGTCTTCACAGCCTCTGTGCTGCAATGAAAACAGGGCCCAGTCATTTCTGAGAGGGACTGTGAGACAGGTTTAACAGTTTATCTCTGTCCAAGCAACTGGGATGAGGAAGAGGAGCAGTCTGGGCTGCCTCCATACAAAGGGTAGGGGATTTCTTTTTGGAATGTGGTTTATTGGGTCAAATGAGTCTGAGAGAGCTATGCATGAGATCACTAGTGTTTCAGCACAGGTGTTATATAACCATCTCATAAGTAGGGAATTTGAACCAGAGTAAGACCAGGCCGGTCTTGACTGTTTTTCTTCAGAAGGAATTATAAACATTTTAATGTGGTATCTATGTCCAAATCTTGAGCAGTGCCCCAGGGCTGCTCAGCATTCCCTGGAAAGCTATCCAGTACACCTGGGCAGATGCTGAGGAGTCATCAGGAGTGATGGCAGGCCCAGCTCCGTGTGGCACTATTTCCAGGAATGGCTCCCCAGAGCACCCAGAGCTCTGCTTCCACACCTGCGCTCCTACATCAGTCTGATACGAAGCAACCCCACTTTTTGCAGTGTCTAATGTCTCTTGGTGTTCCTCCAAGCATCTCACAGATCCCCCAGCTGCCCTCAACTCCTTGGCTGCGGCAGGCTCCAGTGGTGCAAGCCCTGTTCCTTTGGTCCAAGGGGAGGCCAGTGCGCTGCCCTCCATGGAACACGTATCTATGTGCGAGCACACAGATGAGGCCAGTGCTTGCTAGGCAAACGAGACTAATAAATGTCGGGGCAGCAGGAGGTGAGTGCAATCAACTGTGAGAGCCTGAGTTATAGCGGTAACCTGCTGAATTCCTGGGTCACAAAGTAATTTACAGAACAACCCCAATGTCACTCAATAATTACTGCGACAGCCCGGACCCCGGGGGGCGCAGCCTCCTGCCGCGGGTGTTATTAATACCATCAACAAGCAGCAGGATGTTGGTGTGAAGAAAAGAGCCACAACACAAGCCTGTGAACCTAGGGAACAAATGGAAAATGGTATTAGTAGGATATTGTACCAGACTCTAAAAGCTGATCTATCTTGTCCTAGCAAGGCATTCAGCGAAATCTGACTGTGTCCCCTGTGGCAGTGGAAATGGCCGAGGGCAGTTTGTGCCAGGAGGAGGAAGATTGGTGTGTCAGTGCTGCTCATTGCCGTGGCCCAGCCTCTGCGATAGTCCCCATGGAGACTGAACGGGAGCGGGGGGAGGAGGTGGTTTCCAAGCACCCCAGAATAATTTAAATTAATATCCAGTGAACAATGTAAACCTTCCCTTTGACGTGGCGTGGGAATAGGCAGTCACAGCGCTCGGACTGGGCCAGCCGAAAGGGAAGGTAATGCCGCAGCCCGGGGTTTGATCAGCAGTGGGCCAGGGGCTCGACCTCTGCTACCTCAATTCCTCCCTTCCCACCCCCTGTCCTCCAGAACATGGAGAAATGGCAGCAAAAATACTTTTTGGTGAATGGAGAATTTCTGGAGAGAAAGGATGTATTGGAAACCTGTGGGTGGGTGTAGAAGGCAGCGCCTTCTGCAATATGTGTGGACCCTGGCATGTGGGTGCCAGGAGATGCACGTGCCAACAGGGTGACATTGGCACAGCTGCACTTTAAAATCATTTCACAACACCACTTTGGGTTTTCTAGACTTTCCTGTCCCACTCGAAGTTCTGTATGCTCCAAAGGTGACTGCAAATGCACAATAAGAAATTATGTGGACAAAACCTGAAGGGAATCAAGCCTGAAGTAACCCTGAGTTGTTTCCCAGCTGGGAAATGACAGCAGAGGGCTACTTGCTGCTTTGCTTTGATCTGGTACACATGGCTAATAAACAACCAAGCAGAGCCCTCCTGGTTCTGATCCTTCCTCATGCAGAGGAGCACAGGATTTATTTAGACATAAGGGCAAGTGATTCTCCAGGGCTTTTAGAGCTTCAGAGCCATTCCTGGCTGCTGTATCAGGGATGAATAGTAGTTGGCCTATAGCAGAAGATCCTTAGCCTCAGGGTTGTTCCTGTAACGCAGTGATGGAGCTGGGCTTTTACCTCAGGCACTCCCTGAGGTGTCCTTGCTTGATCCACCCACCACATGGGTGGGGCATAGGTCACCACCACTGACCAGGAAATGACCATTATGCCTGAGGTGCCCTGCTCTGCACAGAGCCCTCCTGGAGCATCTCTGGCCACAGGGTCAGGTTGTTACAGGAGCAGTAGCATCAACACTTTGACTTGGGCTATGACATGAACTCCTTTTTGCCACTTAAAAGTGCAAAATGAGTAAATCTCTACAAAATTGTGTAGCAAACAGAAGCTGGCCATGTGGAGCTGCCCAGTGGTAGGCAGTACCCTGGACTGGTGCACTGGTGGACAAGTTCATCCTCCTCTGGGCACGCCTGGCATGTGACAGGTGAACACAGCCAATTCACAGCTTTTTCATAGGTTGGATAGAATCCAGGTGTCTGTGTAACTAAATCTGAGTTAAACAGAGGTCCAGCAGCTGATAAATGTTCACCTGCCAAGGAGAGGTGCCCAGGAACCTGCAAAACCTCCCGGCTGGAGAGAAGGCCAGGGGCAGGCATTTTCTGACTTGGATGATGCAGGGAGGGATAACCCTATAACTGTGTGGAGCCTCATTCCTAGAAACGTTCAAGGTCAGGTTGGGTGGCGCTTTGAGCAATCTAGAGAAAGATGCCCCTATCCATGGCAAGGGGAATGGACTAGATGGGTCTTTAAATGTCCCTTCTAACCCACCTCATGTGGTCTAAGGAAATGTGCTGATGGGATTTCTGGCTGGGAATCAGGGGGAAGCAGGGTAGATGAGTGTGTTCTACACCCATGGTGAGCAGTCTCAGCCTGGGGTGTAGAAGCAGTTTGGCCACACAAATTGTTCCACTGGTTACAAATGGCTTCTCTCTGTGATCTTTTTCAATATTTGACCAGCGTTCTTTTTCAGTTTTTGTTTCTGCTTTGCTTTTGTGCTGCCAGGGCCCATCAGGCAGACAGGAGGTCCACAGAGCACTGCAAGCATTGATGACAGGAGGTATGGGGGCATTCTGAAATTAGTTTTTGACTCTGGGCCCTTCCTTTTGTTCACAGTTTAGCAATACATTGCTGATGACCTCCCCCCCGTCTAACCTCTCTCCTTGATGTCTCCTACCCAGCACTGCCAGAAGTGACTGCAATTTTGTGCCTGTGCTGCTGCTCTTGATGAGACCCAAGAAAAAGGGCTGAGAGATATGTTATTGTGATGTTATCTCTGTTCCTGCCTAAGAACAGGATTACCAAAATACTTCTATTTCCTCTATTTCCCCTTTTGTGCTCATGCAGGGATGTTGCTACTGATATTCCCTGAACTCCCCTGAAAAATAAAGAGTGTTTTATCCGTATTCCCCAAGTGCCCAATACAAATGCAAATCAGCTCTGGGCCATTGGTTTGTTGGTTTGGTTTTTTTTTTTCCTGTCTGGCCGGCATTGCTTGGCAGGTCTTTTCTCACTTGTTTCTGTTCCTCCCTTTCCTTTAGCTGGTGTGTCCAAAGCGAGGTCCCCAGGAGGGTCAGAGACCTGCTTCATTCCCACACCTTTGCCCTCCTCTTCCTTCTCCTCCTGTTGCCCAGCTTGTGTCTTTATTAACCCTTTGTGCAGAAAGATCTGAAGGGCTAAAAATAAACCAAAACTCACTCAAATTCCCTAATAAAATAATGGTCAGGTGGGCCACACTGGTTCCCGATGGGAACATTTGACCCATTATGTTCCTGCTTTGTTGCTGCTCTGCACAGCTCATCTCTTGGACAAAATTGAGTAGAAAATCACTGCTTTGGGGACCCAAGATCAGAGGGAGGAAGGACTCTGAACTTTCCCATCACTTTAAATAAGTCAGTGATTTTTATGTAATAAACTGCCTAAATGACTCCTATACCCCACAAGTGGGACTTGAAAAAGGGGGATTTAAACTAGTGAGGCTGGTGAGAGTAACCAGTGCTCTAAACCCTTAGGCCAAAGCAGGTGCCTACTCACTTAGAAAATTCACAATTTTTTAAAGAGGACAAATAGTAGACTAGGCTGCCAGGTTACATTCATGCCTGCCCTTTCTTCTTCTGCAGTTGGCACACTTCATTATGTGCCTAAACTTCAGTCTGATGCCAACTCTCTGTGTCCTCAGCATCTCTTGCCTATTTTAAAATAAATTACTTTTAATTGTATTTAAAGCTACAGCCGAACATATTTACAGGTTATGTTTGATATGTACAGGATTACTACAGGGAGAAGTTAAAAATGAGACACCAGCATCAAAATTCATCTCCAGCAATCCAGCCAAAGGCAGCGTGCAGGTCCTGTGATTCTGAGCTGATCATCACTGCCAGGGGCAGCCATGGACTTGGTCAGGATCCTTGCCTTCCTCCCACAGGTTTCAGATCAACCAAGCACTTAAATACGCCCTTACTAGTGGTGCATGAGCAGCTCCTGCCTACAAAAATGTTCTTGCAGTGGATCTAGCATTTGGGGCACCCTTAAATCCCAGCAAAGAGCTGGTGAACCCCAGGTGGGGCTGCAGGATGTGGCTTCCTTCCCTGCTTGGGTCCATCAAGGGGCTCAAGATCCCACAAATCTGCTGAGCCTGTGGGCCTGGCTTCATCTTGTGGTGTTGGGGCCCATGGAGACCAGGAGCTGTCTGCTGGGGGTGAATGAATTTGTGTGGGACCCTATATGACTCGTGCATCCTTTTGTTGCTGTTTCCCATTTCCCAGGTGCTGATACCAAGCAGTTTGTTCTGCCCTCAATGCTGCAGCTGACTTTGTTCCTAAAAAAAAAAAAACAAACCTCAAAGGGAAAAAAAATAATTTGTGTGGGTTTCCTTCTTCCCTTTTCATCTTCTTTCCTACTGCTATTCATTTAGCATGAAATAACCCTCCAAATCAATCCGGAAGAGATCATTTGCCACTGCTGCTGTTTTCCCATTGCTAATTGCTGGTTTGAAATCCCATTCGAATCGCCCTGAATACACAACCCAATGTTCCTAAGCTAAGAGCCTACCAGGTATTTTTCCCGATGGGCTTTTATTTCCTTGCAAAAAACCCCACAAACAACCAGTCCTGGATCGCTGTTTGGGTTTAATGGGACAATAGCATCTCCATAGTACATCTTGTTTCCGAAGCAGAGCAGTGTTTTGGCAGGAACCGACCTCTGCTGAGTTTCACAGGCCTGGCGGCATGTTTTGGTACTGGCAGAGCCAGAAATGAAGCAGTTAATTGCCCTACAGGGAAGGAGGAAATTTCTTGTAAAAATCCAGAATCTGGTTGAACAATGTGGCCTTTTATTTTTCAGCCTTGGAATCAAGCCTGGCTGCCCTTGTAAACAAAGAAAGGAAAGAATCACTGAACCAACCCAACACATAAAAACTGACCACGTCTGTCTTTGAAGTTCCCTTTATGTTGTTTGGAAAACTTGGGATTATAGAGGTTTTTTCTTCCTTTTTTTTTTCTTTTCCTTTTTTTTTTTTTTT
>VYXF01004078.1:1269561-1287338 GCA_013397295.1 Polioptila caerulea
GAGGCGGGGAGCGGAGCCCGGAGCCCCCGCGGGGGCGGGCGGGCGCTGGGGCAGCGCGGAGGCCGCGCGGGGCTCCGCACACCCCGCTGCGTGTGGGAGCCCCGCAGCCGAAACCGCGGCCGCGGCCCCCCCAGGCTTCACCCTTGTGCACTGCCAGTCTCCTCCTCCTGCGGTTTGGGCGACGCTGCAAATAAAGTGTGAAACTCTGGGTTTCTTCAGGTGTTTTTGTAGCGGCCGGTGCCCCCCTCGCATCCTCCTTCCTTTGGGGCCAGGGCTTTTGCTGGCTGTAGGCAGACGCGTTGCTGTACCTGTAGGCGACGTGGGGACAGGGGCTGTGCTCCTCAGAGGCCGCGGGGACCGCTCGTCAATGATTTCAGTCTAAATCTAAAGCTCATGTCAACACTTGAACTGCGTTTAACATTTTTGCCAGGCTCACGTTTGTCACAAGTGCTGGCAGGTGTTCAGCTGAGGACACAAAGGCAAGAAAGCGAAGCAAAATTAAAAATGCTGCTACCAAAACTCAGTGTCATGAAATTTTAACAGCATCTTGCAGGATCTCGCAAATGGCAATTTGCAGCGATTCGTAAGTTAATTGATGGTGTAAGTTCGGGACGAAAATGTACTGTAGCCACTGCGGCCATGTGATTCCTACAGACTGTTGGATTTCTTCCAGGAATGTGTCAAAGCTCAGAAAGCAATGCGGCTGCGTCTCATTGTGTACAGGAGATTATTTGATAATCATTTAAGTTATGTAAAAGAGTCTATGATAGGTCCTATAAAAATAAAGCTACACAATAGATCCGAGATGTGTGGTTGCTACTGCTGTTGAGACGCGGCGTTCAGGGGGCTTTCACCGTGCCTCCATCCTCTGTAATGGTTTCTTGGCAGGAGTTAAGACAGGCAGTCGGTTTTGTCTTTTCTAAATCTTTTGAAATGCTCCATTTTATCCACAGCGACCCTTGCTTGTTTTGCCTTCATTTGTGCCGTCTGTTTCTGTAACTTAGTAAAAAGAAAGGAGCGATAATACGCTACAAAGTCAAGGGATAAAAATTGTTACAGTTTTGAAAACAGATCAAAATACTCGGAGGTTTCCTATTGAGATGCAAGTTTTCAAAGGCAATCCCGCAGTCTGGTTCCCTGCCAGCCCCAAGCGGATTGTTTGTTTTTTAAAGGGGATCCACATAGGGATCAGCCCGGGGTTTTATCCTTGGTGGTGACAAATCCTTGTGCCTTCTGTGTTTTAAAAGGTAATGTGAAAGACAAAGCAATTTTTTTCATTCTTTAGCCCAGATTTAACTTTTCAGAGATTTGGCGTCAGCATGCTGCGAATCGTGGAGAGGTGAGGCAAAATCTTTTGGAAATAAACTGAGATAATTTTTTTTGGCAAATGTTTTAATTTTACTTTTAAAAGCAAGAGCTGTAACTGCTGCCTCATTTTTCCTCCCCACAAGCTGCCCATGGTCTCCACAAGCTGTACAGAAAGGAACCACCATGGATGAACATTCACAACACTCTGGCACTTGACAGCTGAGTGCTGTTGAGGAAATGCACTTTTCAAGAACAATTTTGCAGCAGTTTATTTCACTCAGCTTCTTGAGAGCGTGTATGAGGATCAATGGGCAGCCTGTCCAGCCAAGGTAGCTACAAATTAGGTTAATCCTGCCCTGCTGCTGGTTTTGATGATGGGACAATGTTTCTGCTCTGTAAGCTCTGTCCTGCCTTCTTCACTTTGGCAAACCTCCCAGTTTGCATTAGTGAGCTGCACACCGCCAGCTCCCAGCAGAGCTTGCATCTAACTGCATCTGAAACTACTTGGGCAAGACCAGCTGGGGGGTTATTTCAGGTGGAGATGTATTGTATTATTTTTTGTTGTTGTTGTTTAGCTCCTACTTCAAGCATGTGAATTTGCAGCAGGTCTTGGCAGCTGCTCAGAATATTGCAGCTTGATGATGCTGTGCTTAATAATCACAGTGCCCATTTTTCTCCCCTGAGCTGTGTACCTAAGATTGTGCTTTCAGCAGGCCAGGCAAATGATGGGGGAGCTGATAATTCAGTGGTCTCTGCTAAGGAACAATCCCACCTTTTTTAGGATTTATTTACCTCATAAGCTCAGTAGGCAAGTGTGTATTAACTGGGGATCTAATCCTGAAGACTTTATAGCCTATCCTGTCAGCTGTCTCACAGGTGTCAAGGAGATTTTGCTCAGAAAAGTCAGAAAGAGGTTTTCAAGAATTGGTTCTGGGACAGACATTGCAAACCTGAATAATCTGATTGCCCATAGACCTCACCTTCTTATTATAAGTAGCCCTGAAGGGCCACAAATCTGACCAGCTGGTGGTTTTTGCTCAATTGGTGCTCTGCTGCCCCACAGATGGTGACCTGTGGTGCTCAGAAGCTGAGCATCAATCAGCCTTCTTGGGTTAGACCTTGTCTGAAACCAGTGGGAGAAGCAGCTCTGTGGGTGCCAGCAGAGCTGGGCTGGTCCAAGGTTGGGGTGGCAGCCCATTCCCAGCGCTGCCAGGTTGGGAGGGTTTTTGGTGGGCTTGCAAGAACTTTGGGTCAGGCTCTGGGAATCAGGCTGACTGAGCAGCAGCTACAGAGGTCTCTTCAGCTCAGCCTCTATCCTGCTATAGTTCCTTAAGGGAGATGTTCAGATAATAGGAGCTTACCCTGAAAGAAAAAAAAAAAAAAAGAAATCTAGAAGTCAGTGTTCTTCGAAGTATGGCTACATTGCTGCCAGAGGATGTATTTGTGTTTGAGGAGTACCTGGCATGGGAAGTCTGATAAGCCTGGAAAGGAGCTAACAACAGCTCTTCCCACAACACAGACCAAACAAAGAACTTTTGTGTAACTCCTGAGGAGCGCTGGAGCCCCTCTCCATGCTGTGGAGGCGGTGAGGGCACCTGAACAGCCCAGGGGTTGCCATCTAGTGAAGCTGCATCTTTGATCTCTTTTGTGCATGTGTGGGCTCTTTTTGTTGGGTTGTTTCCCCCAGCTTGAATAGAGCAGGCACTGAAAACATCACCTAGCAGTCTCGCGGAGAAACACCCTTGGGAAATGGTTTTCTCCTTTGAAACACCGAAGTTCATCATCTTAAGCATCTGCAAGAATAAAAGCTTTTGTAATTGAGCAAGACATTTTCGGGTTTTTTGATGCACTTTTATAAAAAGTCTGTCCCTAAGGACTGATTCTTTTTAGCTTTTCTGTCTTAAAAGAAGTGTGTCCCCTTGAAAGGCAATGGGTTCTGTTTGGTTGGATTGAGGTCAGGCTACCAAACGATTTCATTTTACAAAATCTGCACTGAGTTCCTCAGATACACTAAACTCCATTTTATTGCTGGTGTATTTTACACATATTGCCTGATGTTACTAGAGATTTTGATGGGAAAGCATATATATGTTAAGAATTTTTCATATATAGTCCAAGATGATAAAGGGGGATGACAAGAACCCTTGCTTCTTGTTTTAAATGAGGGAATCTTAACCTTCCCCTAATGGTGATTTGCTGACAAGTGAGGGCTCACCATGAATAAGTACTACTGTGCCTCAGTATTTTGTGGTCTTAAATGGTCTGGGTCTATTCCAAAGTCACTTTCAGAAAGCAGAAAGATTCCTTTTTTTTTAAAGTGTTTTGAAACAGGCTCATTAACTATTTCACAGCCTGAGCTTGGGAATGCTCTAGTACAGCCTAGCCATTGATAATGAGTCATCTCCGTTGAGCTTACACACTTGATCGAAGTGTTGGTGAAAAAGATACAGAAGTTTATTGTAAACTATTTTTGTTTTCTGACTTTCTAAACAAACTGTTTTGGCAACAGTGCAAAAACTGAAGGTCATTCTGCACTTACTGGCAACAGGAGCAAAAAGGTGGTGGAGCAATTCCGTAGAGATGTGCAGGAAATTCAGATGAGACTGTGGAGTTCAAGCCTACAAGCCTGACTAGATGAAGTGAGAGCTGGGAATGCTTTTAGGGTAGCTTTGTGTCAGCCAAAGAGGCTAGTGAACACTCCCTTAAAATCCAGTGGTGTTTGTAACACATTTACACATTTACAGCCAAAAATAGAGTGTGTTATAATGAGCACCCTCTCCCCAATTCTCTGTGGGTGAAGCTTGGCAGGAGATTGCTGAAAGGCAATGCTATGAATGATGAAGGTGTTTTATAATATTTTTCAATACCTCACTGTAACCCTAATTATCCCCTCTTGCTGGCAAAGAACTACTTCACCAGCCTTTAGGTTTCTAGGCTTTTATGCTTTTTGGACCCCCTCAATATGAAATGTAAATGTCCTGTCAAAGCCTTATCTTTAGGGTTGGTATGGTTGTAGTCCACACACTTACAGCAGTCCAGAGATCACAGACTCACTGTGATCATGCCACTGCATTGCTGTCAGTGGAATGTATTTTTAATTGCTTGAATTGGCCAGTGTGGGATGTGAGGAATAAGCAGCATTTCCCAAATGATCCTTCATCTTTCCTTCGCTGAAGTGGGGGAAATCACATCTTATTTATGCAATCTGTGTCACCCTCCCAGAGGCAGCTAAAACTGCATGATTTACCCTGTGCTCCCTCCAGGTATTCCCCAGCAATGTTGGGCATATAAGAAAATGTGGACTGGTCTGTACTGAGGGAGGGAGGAGAGGATTCAGGAATTGTAGTAGCAGGTTCTGGTGTGCCTGTTAGTGCATGTTTTGTGTGCTAGAATGTCTCCTGGTGGGCATTTTAGACTGCTTCAGCCTTAGCAACTAATTTTAATTCATTCTGTGGGCTCTGCGGAACAAATTCCGGCAAATCCTGCTGTGCCAGATGAAGAGGTGACTGTCTCCATTTTCTGCCCTGTCTCTGCCGTAGGTGCCATCCCTTAGCCATGTGCTGAAGGGAACTGTACCTGTGCCTCTGTTATTACAACCTGTGATCAGTGCCCAAGTGCATCCTCAAGGAGGGTTTGGAGTGGAGTGGGGGCAGTTTGGCTTAGCCCAGGAATGGTTGGAGCTCAGCTCAGCCATTTCTGCCACAGCTAGGTGAAGCAAATCTGCTGTCAGACTGAGAGTGAGTTAAACCTAAGATACTGGGCAACAAATCACTTTACTGGTAGCTGTAGATGGGGAATATAGACTGCTATCTCTTGGAGAAGCTGGGCATTAATTGTTACTAATTTTATTTTTGTTCAGCTTCATAAAAGATAGAGGCCCACAGCTTCAACCCCCTGTACCTCCACAGTGGTGAAAGCTCAATGAATGATTTTTAACTTGATGTTGCCACAATACTCTTCAAACAGAAGAATCCTGCCTGAGAAGCTGCTGGACCAAGGATGGTGTCATAGGAGAGGTGGCCCAGATTTTGCCCCTTTTTTTTAAATTGCAGAATGTGATACAGGCTCTTCTGTACCACAGGATAAAGGAGAAATTTACAGGGACTGATGCCCATTACTCATTTCAATGATGTAGCAGACATGACCCTTTCTGTCTTCCAGACCTCACAGTGAAGAGCTTGAGCTTGTGCCGAGTGTGCTCAGGACTCTACTCTGGGTTCAGGTGGACACAACACTCCAGGGTGGCACTGAGAGCTGTCCTGGGCTCTCCCTTAGCGTGACATTCTTACTTCCTTCTCTTCCCATCTCTCTTTGATGTGTTCAGCTCCCAAGCTCACCAGAATGTTTCTTTGGGTACTGAGGATGAGCACCCTGAAAGGGAGGTTCATAGTCAGCCTGTGAGATCTCTGGACATCTCAGTGATTTTCCAGACCAATCTGCAGGAGTTACAGATTAAATAACATTTAGTGCTCTGATTGCTGGCTGTATGAATACAGCCTGGATGACTATGAGTTGAGCTGGACTCTGGCAGATCTTGTTTCAATAATACCAGCAGTGTTATAGTTCTTTGATCAAATCCCCTCCCATGCCAGCAGTCTCTTCCCTGCCAGTGGTTTGCCAGCTAGATTTGTTAGGTCTGGAGTAAACATCCCTGTTATTCTCAAGATACAGAAAGCAGAGATCAGAGGGGTAAAACAGGGTATGAATTTTAAATAAGGAGAAATTCTATCCTTCTACCACTATGTTTCATCAGTGGGTAACTAATAAGGAATTTTTTGCATAGAAACACCTCACAGTAGAACTGGGCTTCAAATAACAGCTA
Source organism: Polioptila caerulea (assembly GCA_013397295.1). Lineage (NCBI taxonomy): Eukaryota > Metazoa > Chordata > Aves > Passeriformes > Certhiidae > Polioptila > Polioptila caerulea. Next base: position 1,275,692 of record VYXF01004078.1, read on the forward strand.
TAATTGCTTCTGTGCACTCCAATAATTGCATATAAATCAATTACCATCATTTTAGGTATTTGAACAGCTCGCTCTATGAAGAAAAACCTTTCTTTCCTGTTTAATAGCCAGACCTTTAGCGTCTTTGTTGATCCACATATCTGTGACAAATGATTCAAGCTCAGTCATTAATTAGTGATTTTATAAAGATTTTCTTTTCAGGATGAAAAGGTCATCACACCCTTGAAGTGCCAGCAAAACAAATGTCTCCCATTTGCACATGAAGTCAGGGCTTGTGAAGAAGATGCCTCAGAACATGACTTAAAGGGTAGAGGCTTAATTTGGGGTGACTACTTGTAAGAACATGCCTGGTGTTCCTAATACAAATGTGATGGCCAGACATCCTGACTTTTTTTTCCTAAACTCTAACATTTTTAATGGCTTAGATGAATCTTAATGCCTAGAGCCAGCTGACAGAACACCAGGCACAGGGGCTGAAGTAAAAAGTCAGGCCAGAGGAGGATGGCCCTGACTTCAGTATAATTTATTTTTATGGTGTTGTCCAGAGCACCTTGGGTTAGAGCCACACACTGGTTCCTGGATGTTCCTGGAGATAAGCCAGTGCTACAGCCTGAGGCAACTCCAAGCAATGTGCTGTCCTGGCCAATGGATGGGCCCTACCACGGGAGGAAGAACATGTTTTACTACAGGACAAATGCTACCTGGCTAATCCAGACCAACTGGAATTATAAACAAGATGAAATTTTGTTAAATAAGAGGAGAGACATGAGTGATGAAGCAAAGAGAAGTGAAGGTTTTTTCCTGGCAGAGGTAATTCAAGTATCAGGAAATTGCCAGGCTTAGCATCATGTTTGGATAACATAATAATACTTTCTGAGTTTGAAATCAGTATTAATATTGCCACATTATTATGTGTATTGATATATTTTTTTTTGTGTTCATGCTAGTTACATCACTGGTTTCAAATTACCTCATTTTTCAAAGGAAGGAAAAAAGAACAATTTAAGAATAGAGACTTTTCCTGCTGCTGAGAGAAAAACTGGGAGCAGAGAAATCCAAAATGAGCCGCTAGAAATACCCTTGCTTTAAATTAGAGAGCAAAACACAAGCAGCTGAAAGTCCCACACTATTCAAGTTGAGTTTTTTCTACACCAATTTAGTCTCTTTTACGAGTTGATGTTCCTTGTAGGGCAAACCCCAGCAACTCCAGTCAGTATTCCCTCTGCGGGAGACTTTTCTTGTACCAGACTGGACTAGAAAAGGATATTCACTGCCACTTCTTAAGTGCCTGGGGAAACGTGAGGCACGGCCGACAGGACCTTCTCTGCTGGGGAAAAGCTGCGCAGGGAAGTCCTCTGCAGCCCTCAAGCGGCTCCATTTGAATCCTGCACGCTGGGAACACGGCTGCGGGTTTTTGGAACTGGCAGCGCAGGCAGAGCCTTGCTGCCATGAAAGGCTCCCACCCAAGTTGCTGTGCTCCCCCGAGCCCCACCTTCCCTTCAGCCCCACCAGCGCAGGGAGTGTGTGCTGGAAGAGTTGCCAGCAATCCCTCTGTTCTTTCCCAGTTATGGTCAGGAGCACCCGTCCTGCTGGGATAATGTTTGGTGGGGCATGACAATGTCACAGGGTTGGGGGAGGCCTCCCTGGAACTCTGTGACACAGAGAGACTCCCAGGGTAGCCCTTGGCTGGTGGCAGTGCTTCCTTAGCAGTGTCCGTCAGGAGCTGCACCAATGTGTGACTGTACTTGGTTTTGGGGGCGTCCTGGTCTCTGGCTTGGCTGTCCCCTATGTGTCCCTTCACTCTTGTTCTCTTGCAGGGCCACCTGAATTGAGGAGGGGAGGGGGTCTGTTGTCCCCACGGGGTTGAGGGAGGTTTTGGGGTTTGTTTCCACGGGGTGTGGCAGATGGCAGTGCCAGGCTGTGTGACCCATGTGCCAGTTTGGGTCAGTTGAGACTCCCCAGCATCAGGGACTTCAGAAGCAGAGTAGTGCTTTGCAAGTGTGCAACTCTCCCAGGGCAATGCACACACTTCCCATTACATCCAGAGAGCCACAGGCAAAGCATGGCTGCCACGAGTGAGGGATGGCCACGTAGATTAGAGCTTCCTATGGGCACTCCCAGTAGCAATAGGATTCTGTGCTTCTGAGGTGGGCCAGGTAGCTTATCCCAAGGCAGCTGAGAGCAGGCAGTATGTTAAGCAGTCAGCAATCAGCAGTGCAGACTGACTGGGATGGTCTGCAGCCAGTCTGTCTCTCTCCTTGGAGTACCCACTGCCCACCCTGGACTCCATTTTATTCCCTACTGACATGCTCCCCCAGACAAAAATCAGTGGCAAGTAAAAAACTACTTGGATTCATTTACTTTTATCATTCTGCAAGTCTGGAGGTATGTTATATCAGCAATGACATAGGCCACAGGAACTGATGGCAAAAATGAGAGGACAGTTCTCACAAAACATTATAGATTTTGTGTTTGCATGGCTGCAGGGGGCCACCTGTAATCGTCAAAAACAAATGAATCGTAGTCAGAGCTGTACATGCGCTGTTTCACAAAGGTTTCCTTGTCTGCTGGCTCGGGGAACAAAGAAGCGAGGCCCTGCTTGTAGGCCCAGTCAACAATCTGCAAAAAGATAAGCAAAATGAGCTGCTGAAACAATGCTGGCACGTTATGAAGTTCAAACCAACTGCAGTTTGGCCCTGTCTGTGTTTTCCCTCTCTCCTCCTCTCAGAATTTGCAGTTTTTTGCTTTTTTCTCCTTGTGAGTCAGCTGTACTTCACCCTCAGCTGGGTGAGGGAATGCAAGCTGCCTGCCAGCAGTGGCTGGTAAGAAATGCACCCCCTGCCCTGGCAGAATGGTTGGGTGTGCAGGTGAAGAAGGAGAGCAGCCCTTTGGCCAGCTCTGCTCACACCTGTAAGCTCCTTGGCTACGCTCTGCATCCATCAGTAGCTCTGAGCAGGCCAAGGAAATTCTCAGTGAGTGTCTCTGAATTACAGATCTGATGTACACAGGGCACCAAACCCATAATCAGACAAGTCCAGATCTGGAATAGTATTTATTTACTTAGGTCCCTACTAAATACAGGAGGAAAGGTTCCAAAATAGCAATTTGGAACGTAAAATCTTTTGGCAATTTGAGTCATGTTTGAATTTGACTCCACACCTCATTTTGTGTGAAGTGCTGAAGACTCACAGCTTCAAGCAATAAAACAGAGCTTTGTAAGCTGTGAGGCACCCAGAATTAGAAATGTATTTTTTCACATTTGCATTTTAATGATGGAAGAAATCAAAGCAGCAATTATGGCCAGAAGAATTCCTGAGGATGACTGCTTTAGACTTCAGAATAAATTGAATTAAAAAAAACACAAAAAAATTATTCCAGGGTAATTTCTGGCCACCCTACCCTGAAAATTGGAAATAAGAATAGAAATACTCACTTTCACAGCAATTTTGAGAGACACTTCTCTGATGGTATCCAAGGGGGGATAGAGTCTTCCTTCTGCAAGGTTCTGCTCTGTCACCTCAGCAGCAATAGTCTAGAAAGAAGAGGATGGTAGTGTTTAGGGATGGTCTCAAGCCCCTACCACACTCCCTCACATTACATGGTGTGTGGCTGAAAGCTCAGCAGCATGGGGGCTGGGATTAGTCCTGAGTGGGAACTGGTGACCTGCTCAAACACATGTGTGCACGCATTTCACTACAGACTGCTTGAGGGAGCCAGAGTGGGGAAGTGCTGTGTTAGGGCAGCAGGTGTGGAGAAGGAGAACCCTGTCATGGCTCCTGCACCTCTGTAGGTGTAATGGAAGCATGAGCTTCCCCTGAGCCAGGAGAAGGCTGCAGCTTTTTGCTGAGGCTGAGCCCTTTCGCCTCCATGCATTGTCCTGGGCCAGGTTCTTTGAAACACCTGAAGTAGATACATGTGCCTCTTATCATCTTTTTTACAGTATCAGTTAAATGTCAGTTGGAAACCTCTGCTGTGAGGAGGAAGATTTCATCAGAGATGTGCCGGACCCCGCAGGCAATGACTCCCAGGGCCACTCCTGGGAAGACGTAGGCGTTGTTTCCTTGGCCAGGGAAGAAGGTCTGTCCATTGGGCAGGGTTACCTTTGGGAATGGGCTCCCACTTGCAAATATTCCCCGGCCCTGATCAAAGAGAGAGAAAAAAGCATTCAGATTCAAAAGAGAAGTCAGATTTCTGCCGCTCATCATGACCTGTGCTCAGGGGACACTGGTGATAAAGTTGCCAAACCTCAGTCAGAAGAGGCATCTCCACCAGAGCCACCTCCAGCTGACACTTTGGGAGGACCCATCCCACCAGAGCCATGATCCAGGACCATGCTAAGGGCCACCAAGCACTGAGCATGTGTTTGTTCTGCAAGGGCTCTCATCCTGCTGAGAAGTCACTTTCTACCTCTCTACCAACCATCTATGGAGTGTGAAGAGAGACTCGTGGGATAAAGGTCTGGGGCTGTGTGATTGCTCTGGCCATAGGCAGGTGGTGGGGAAGGCAGAGGAAAGAGTGAGACAAGGGCTCCTCTCTCAAGTCTAGTCAATCCACATGACTGTAATGCTACAGTGACACTGGGTCTAAGTTAGGTGATGAAATAGGTAAACAACTAGGTTGGCATAACACAGGGGACAGGAAATGGAGAGGATGGCACATCTCAGACAGCTGTGGGGGAAGGCGGCAAGCACTTTCTTTAGAGGATCACAAAGTAATTCAGGCTAGTAGGGACCCAAATTCTTGCTCACAGCAAGGTCAGCTACGAAATCAGACCAGGTTGCTCAGCGCACTACCTCATCCGGGCTTGAAAACTCCCAAGGACAGAGACAGCATGAGCAATCTTGGCCCAACGCCCCCACTCCACCTCCTGACCCTCCTCACAGCCTGGAAGTTTTTCTTCCTGCCCAGAATGTCTCTTATTTCAGTTTTTGCAGGCTGTCACTGGTTTGCCAGCTGTGGCGTCCCGGGCAGAGCCCCTGCTCCCGGTGCGCGGTACCTGGGTGAGGCGGTAGCACTGCTCCGCCGTGCACTCCGCCTTGCTCGTGGGGTTGCTCAGGGCAAACACGATGGGCCTCTCGTTGAAGGCTGCCATGTCCTGCAGCAGCTGCTCAGTGAAAGCGCCTGCCACAGCCGCGACACCTGCAACAGCAACAGCAAGAGCAGAGCGGGGCCCTGCTTTCCCACTGTCCGACCTCAGCGCACCGGGCTGCTCCCTCCGGGGCTGGTACATGAACTGTGGCAGGGAACCAGCCTCATCTCCGGAGTCGCAGGTGGCAATGTTACTTTCTCATATGATAGTGAGATTAAAAGCCTGTCTCAAAATAAAGCGCTCTGCTCCTCCAGGCAGAGTGGGCACCAGGGTTTGGCCAGCTTGACTGCAGCACTCTGACTCCCAAGGACCTTCCTGAGGTGCCTGTTGTCATCCTTGTCCTGTCCAGCCCGACAGGGTCAAGTTTGTTGCAGATCCTGCCTCCCCTGGCACCTCCCTCTACAGCTCCATCTGAAAGAACTCCTACAGCTCCTAAAGTGAGGAAGCCTGTGCCCCATGTTAATGCAGAAATGGTAGGGAGAACTCAACTGACAAAAAAGGGGCGATAAAATCTCATTTTGTTTTGACTAAGAGAAAAAAAGGGGATTCTGGAAGAAAGACAGAAACTCTCCTAAGAATTAAATTGACATTAAGAGGTCATATTAAGTGAACTCCACCTATAATTGCTGTAGGCTTCACTTTCTGCACAACCTCTTCAAGTGTGTCCACACTGGGGTGGTCCTGGGCAAACATTTCTTTCTCATGGTTCAGGCAGCTTCTGCCCTGTGAGGAAAAAGGAGTCAAACTTTGGCAAAAGGTGGACACATAACATAATAACTCATCTTCAGCTCATTTCGTCTCCCAGCCTTCTACCTAAAGCAGATTCCACATAGCAGGACCTCAGCATCAGCCAGTCAGGCTTTGAGCAGTTGGTGCAATGTCACACTGGGCTGGTCTCTGCTCCTCTCACCCACCAAAGTACATTGACTGTGTGGAGGAAGGACCTGGCTGCCATTCACTTGTACATAAACCACAAGTCTCCTCCAGTCTGAGGAGGGACAAGGGCAGAGGCCCTGGGGACACAGGGAGTGCAGAACACAGCTGGGCCAGGCTGGGTCACCGATTGGAACATAATTTTGCTGTGATAATGCCCCATATGATGTGCAAGACTTCCAGCACCGCTTGAGGCCATGGCCTGCAGGGTATTGTTCCACTTTAGGGGCCCAGCCCAAAGTGTTGCCTTTGGGGCAGCCAGTGCTGCTGGCACACTTGTCACCATGAGACGTAGTCCCCTGAAAGCAGGAGCAGCAATGTTGACACCAATAAAACTGCAGCCTTTACTTCAGGGCTGAGCAGGGGTCCCAGGTATGTGCCTGCACTGGCCTCAATAGCTGGCAATGGATGGCAGGTGAGTGGAGCTCAGCTCTGGAGACAAATTCACCTTCACAATCAGTCCCTTGGAGTCCACCATCCAAATTTTTTTGATGGCATCCTCTCGTGAAACTCCTTCCTTTTCCATGGCCATGACCATCAGATGAGCTATGCCCATTGCAGCCTGGAACACAGTATATAAACACTTCACTGGGATATCATTAGCTTTTGGGGGAAGATTTTAAAAGAGAGGTGAGTTGGGTCATCCCCCAGCACTGCACAAAACAGGGACACTTTCTGCTCAAGGGTTGTACAGTGCCAAGGCATGGGGAGCTGATTTTAGCATTGTAGGTGCTGCCATAAATAAAACTCCTCACAATCATTCAGCAGAGCAGGTTGCAGGAGAGGCTGAAGAAGCAGGGGTGGTACTTTGACAAGCAGGGGCTGTCTCCATGATTTAAAGCAGCTGCTGCAGGGGAGGAATATAGGTAGACACAAAAAATGCTGGTGGCAATGCCAGTACAGGGGAACTCAAAGCCAGTGCTGCACCTAAAATATGGCCATGAGGAAAATTTTCTCTCATTCCTGCCTGGGAAAGCAGCCCTGGACATGCTGTGTGTTTGTGGTCCTACGGCCATGCCTGGCCCTCCTGCCCAGATGGGGACTAACAAGGCAGGAGGGGCTCTGTGCCACAGAGATGGTGACCAGCACAACATGTCTGCCAGCAGGAGTGGAGAGAGAGAGGAATCTTTGTCTAAGTGAGGGATAGGTCAATAGTAACAGACCCTCCCAAAGTCTCACAGGTGGGTGAGAGCTGGACCATCACCTTTAGTCCATGGACCAGGCTTTGGAGGCTTCTTCTTCCTCTCTCTTTGAGGAAGGTGCCATACAGGCAACCTGGCTTCTACCATGGAGCACTATGACTGACTCCAGATAGAAAGAAAGGTTGTGTTCTTAGAGTTCTTTCAGTCTGAGTCCTTTGGACTCTGCTGCTAAAGAAATTCTGGTTTACCTTCAACATCAACTGTGAGAACTCAAACCAGCCTCCTTAACATTCCTGCCTCATAAGGAACTCCCCTAAAGGTACTTAAAGCCCCCCTGACACATGGGCAGCCTCGTAGTGTCCATGGAGTCTGCCCAGGACTCGTGGGCCAAGAAATCACTGACAGAATGTTGGTAACTTCCACACAGCAGCAAGATCTACCTGTAGGGCCCAATCATGCCCAGTGACAAGGAACTTGCTTCTGTGCTTCATCCTCATGAAGCCAAGCCTTGCAGGAAGTTTCATAGTTGACTTTTCTCTCTCTAAAGATGGAGCCTATTAAGGTACAAGCTCAGGAACATTCCTACCTCTCCAGCTCCCAGGAAAACAAACTTCTGGTCAGAGAGCTTGTTCTTTGTTATCCTTAAGGCTGCAAAAATGCCAGCGACTGCAACGGATGCTGTGCCTGAAAGAGAGAAACACCATGAGATGGAGATCCTGGCAAATGCATTGTCTACCCTGCAGACATACTGTCAGAAACACTGTGGTAGGAATCATTCTCTTAGGTCTGTCACTGAAGGATCAGAGTGCCTTCTCTATGCTGAAATATTAACATTCAAATTCTCCTGCAAGGCTGGAGAACACAAATTTTCCTCCATGTAGAGTCAAAGGGACACCAAATCCTAGAATGTCAGAAGTTGATACCTAACTTGCAAGGGTTTAAGATGCACCTGACTTCTCTAAGGTCACATAAGACCCCTGTAGCAGAGCAGTGGTCTGAACTTGGGTCTCCCTGTCAAAAAATCCTCTGTGATCATGGAATTACCATCTTCTTCTCCTACTTACCTTCACAGCCTAGCATCATCATTTTTTTCCTCCTCTAATACCTTGATATGTTGACTAACAGCAATCACATCCTGCTACTAAACATTAAGGAGTCATTGAGAACAGGAGTTGGTCCCAGATTAGTGAGAAACAATGCAGTAAATGGAGCAGAGTCCTGCTATTACAGCCACAGTGATATCTACAACTTTCCATGCATTAAGGGGGGCAAATGCCCAGACTGAATACCTGCCTTTACTCAACATAACTCACACATAAATCACATTCAACATTCATCTAATGTCCTGTCCCAGGTGAAGGAATATGGTGTAAATAAATCAAATATGGCACAAGCTAAAAAGGACTCAGGCACTGGCGGTATCTCAGCCCACCTGGGCAAGCTGGATGCAAGTGTTAAAGGGGACCTGGGAGTGAAGGAGGAAGTTTGATCACAGAATATGTGGAATTGGAAAGGACCCATAAGGATCATAAAGTTGATTAGTTTTATTCCGTAGCATTTAAAAGAGTATCAGTTTGGATACGCCCTAGTTTTGATCTGTTCCCAGCTCTAGTGCTGGTCTCTCCATTTTCATCTTTAGAAGCTTTGTGAGAAATCAGGGAGATCACAAGTAATGAGTCTTGGGGGGGACTGGTCATGGCTGGGGTATTCAGTGACCACTTTTAGACTAATACACCTGATTTCACCAAATTTCCAGCATTTCCTATTTTGCTGCCCATGTAATCAGCCAGTGGTTCAGGGTTTCAACTAGCCAGTGCTTCACTGAGGTTCCTCGCAGGCTCCTTAGGGCCTGGGGTGCTGCAAGGCATCAGGAGCAGCCTGGCTGAGAAACAGCAGCTCCTGAGCAGACATGGCCACAAGCAGTGACACCAGCAGATGGAGCTGCCTCATCTCTGAAGGACTCAGAAAACAAATTCAGCTTTACCTGCTCCTTTTCTTTAGTGCAAAAGCCACAGACAAGCTAGGAATCTGCTAGTATATCACTGGGGAATGATTCACACTCTTATAATTTCCTAGCAAGCAGAAAATCTAGTGGAAGCACAAGTACTCTGCCAAAGAAGTAATTTTATTGACATGACTTATCTGGTTTAATCTGTATAAATCACTCTGACGAAGAAAATCTTTATAGGCCAGACCAGAAGTATTTGTCAGTACAACGTGAAACATTTTGTGATATAGCTCTGATGAGTTTAGTTCTCCAGAAGCTAATAATTAGCCTCTCTTAAGAGTGATTCTGGTTTAGCAGAGGTGACAGCAGCCACCCTCCTGCAGCAAACGTGGTGCCCACACTGGCACACTGGTACAGAATGGCATCATCACTTCATAGAACCAGAGAATGGTTTGGATTGGAAAGGACCTCAAAGACCATCTAGTTCCAGCTCCCCTGACACGAGCAGGGACATATTCCACTCAAGCCCCATCCAACTTGTCCTTGAACGCTTCCAGGGATGAGGCATCCATGATTTCATGAGGGCACCTTAAACACAAAACAGACTAGACTGTTGGTTGATAGCTTTGTAAGCTTCTTTCTTGCAGTGATTCACTCAAGACACTCACTTCAGCACCAAGGATGAATCCCCTTCATCAGCTCAGGAAAGGTTTTACCACTACATTTCCAGACGCAGACCATCTGAGTTGAGTCAGTTTAAAAGGGAGTTGACAGGGAGGGAAACAGCCACTGAGCACCTTATTGCTTCAGTATTAACATGTCACACAACTGAAGGAAGTGTACAAAGGATTTTCTCTTGCTCCTCCTGCACTATATCTTTGCCTTTTAATGCTCTCTTTAGAATAGTGTATTTGCCTGGTGAAATTCTACTGGACTAGGAAAATGACGGAGGAAGATAATGAATGCCCAAGAAATTTAAAAGAACACTGGATAATTGCCTAGTTTTTAGATCTTGTGTTTTATGGGTGTCACATAACCAGTCCATGCTCATTCTCTGTGTTATGGTGAGTCTGTAATCAGCAGGACTGCTTGGCGTGCTGCCATGAGAGATGCTGAGGGTGGGACTCCTCTAAACAAATGTGATGATACTGCTCATGCTCACACTAAAGCAGCCACCTGAACTGGGTCAAATGAAATGCACCCTACAAGTCACTACTACCACATGGTTTTTGGAGAGACAAGGTAACTGGAATACATGTACACTTCTGTTGCAGACATCTAATCTGTGCAGGAAGAGATTCCACCCTGTAAGTCTGAACTGCAAAGAAACGTGAAGAGACCAGGGTCCCCCAGTTGTCAGCAATGCCAAGCTTGTGACATGCAATAGAGTATGAACATCTATGTGTACACTCACACATGTTCACAGACTATCTCCAAGGCTTACTTTGCACAGAAATCCCCAAATCCCTGTGTGAGTGGGAGTGGGGAACTGATCAAAGTTAAAAAACCAGAAGTGAAACCATTACAGTGTGATGGTGTAAGTGTCAGGTCACAGCATTAGCAGTGATAGATGCCTGGAAAGTATTGAAAAGACTGAAGTGTAACTGGAGAAATATCTTGTTTCTCTTGGTCCTGACCCAGGCAAAACTGCTTTATACCCTGTGATTGTCAAGAAATCTGATGGGACAAATGCTGGTATTTGCAAACCCATTTAAGTGGGAAATGCTCTTGAGAGATTCAGCAGAGGGAGGTACTTGAGGTACTTTTTCAAGGTGTCATTAGCAGGAATTTGACAAGCTGTGTGTATGGAAAGAAAAGGAGCATGGACTCAGCCTGCATAGCAGAGACCTGTGGGATTGGGTGTGCCATTACTCATCCTCTGCACTTGTACTGCAACTTTGACTAACAGCAGGGCTCTGTTTGGCTCTGCCACTCTTAATCCTCCTCTCTCATTCCCATGTGTTTCTAATCCCTCCACGTCTTCCAAATTGCATCTCACCCACATTACTCAAGTAATAAAGTTACTGTACCTTGGCCTTAGCTCAATATTTTTCTTTGATAATTAAAATTTCTGAGCATGGAACAACAGAGTATCTCTGTGGAGAAGAGTTCACAGCTGGTTCATGTAAAAAATTGGCTAATCATTGTGCTTCAGTTCTAAAAGAATCACCAAGTCAGACTGGGGTGGGGAAACTCCTCACCATGGCAAGAAAAAATCAGCTATCCTTCAATACGTGTGTCTATCTGTTTTCCAAAGAGAGTAAGTGCTGCTGTTGTGGATAACTGCTTTTCTGAGCAATTAGCAAGAGCCAGCTTGGCTGGTCTGTATCTGAGGTGAGATATTGTCCTGGGTTGGTGCTGAATTGTATCCCCATTTGTCTGTTTAGCTCAGAAATAAGTTTTGTACCTTTAAAACTGGATCTGAGAGCGAAGGAGAAGCGGTGGAATGTCTGAGGCAATTGTTTTCAAAACATAAAGATCAGAGTTTTCAGCTTTTCTTCACTCATGGCCTGTGTTGTCTGCAGTGCGGACGGC
>VYXF01004078.1:1287537-1369001 GCA_013397295.1 Polioptila caerulea
AAACAAATATTTTCCTCCAAGGAAATTTTCTGTCCTGAACCAGTTCGGATTTGCTTTCCAGAGGGATTCCATCCGGAGGTTTCTTCCCAAATTTGCCTTAAACCAGGACAGATATGAAGGGGCACAGAGAGAAGAAAGGAAAGTGTTTGCAAACCATCCTGTCTATCCAAGACTTAAAGTGAATGCTAAACATGTAATCACAAAATAGCAAGCAGACCTCGGGATCTCTATGGGAAGGCCACAGCAACAGAACCAGTACAAAAAAGAGGAACATTTAGAACTAAGGCACACTCAGGAACATGGAGGCACATTGAGAATATTGTAAAACGTTACGGAAAACCCTGTGGGGTTGATGTTCCACTGGTGCTACTGCAAGTGAGAACAAGCCCCAGTAGATGTCAGTGGAGGTACACTGGAGCATAACCCGAGGAAAGGATCTGCTCCGCAGCTTTGAATGGGAAAGGCTGCAGCAGAGGGGCTCCCACTCCCGGGGACCTGAGCCTTCCTCAGAGTGGGGAGAGCAGGCAGAGGGGCGAGCAGCTCTGCACATGGAGTTACAGGAAGCACTGCAGGAGTCCCGGGGAAAGCACTGCCCAGTGCCGAGGTCAAGGCTGTGCTGTGGGTGCCAGCAGCCAGTGGCGAAGGCGGGGACACGGGGAAAGCATGGACCATGGGGGTGCCTGGGGCAGCAGTCCTCTCATGCTGATGGCTGGCACTGCCCTGTCACCTGTCCCGGAGGGCTGACTGAACTGAGCTGAGCTGAGCATCACCACCATGCTGAATCCTCCCAATAAGCAGCAGCAATGGGAACGTGCAGCCACACCACTGCCCGTTTCTTCACACGACACCTGTGTGAGTGATTCCCCTTTCTCCACAGTACATTGGTGGAAAAGATGACCAAATTCAGCCTGATCTTTTATTTTTTACTCTTGACCTGCCTGCTTACATTTCACCCTGTCAAAATCATGCCAATATGAGGGCCCGGGGAACAGCAAACTCTAGTTTAACAGCTCCAGCAAAAGACAGCCAAGGAAATATATCTAAATTTATGGATGAGGAGGAAGCCTAGGGCTTTTCCAAATTCTGGTTCACATAACTCCCTGCAGCAGTTCCACCCATTATTGGAAAGCAGAGTGGAGCTTGTCCAGATCCACTCCAGTGCATACTCAAAAGTCAAACACAACAAAGCTGGAGCAAAAATCTGCCAAAATGTTCGCAGCTCAAGGTCTTCCCCTCTATGGCTGCAGGGTAGTGTTACCCTTCTCCCAGAGGGCCTCTGTCAGACATTGAGAAAATAAACTTAGAAGTGGTGCAGGGTTAGTCAATGAGAAGACCAAAATGCAAAGCATTGATGAACAGGAATGGAACTTGCTCTCTTCAGGGTGACCCAGAAATGATGGCGGCATGGAGAAGAGCTGCCTGACAATGGAGAAGCCTAATGAGGCCATCTTTAGGTTCCTGGTTTTAAGCCTTCCACTGTAAGTGCTTGGACTGTACTGTGCATAACCCTAATGATGGGTTCTGACCATGGCAGCAGTGCCCTGTGCCCTGTACAGTGCCAGCCTGCAACCGCTGTGCCAACGCAGGCTGAGCCCCTTGTGCACCCACACGGGCACAGGCTGTCAGGCAGCTGCCAGCACTCTGCCAGAAAGCATCCCCATCCCTATTGCAGCACTGGGGACCCTGTGCATGCTGCTGCATGCCAGCAAGCTCAACCAGACCAGAGCACAGCCCTCTCTGCTCTTCATTTTGCCTCCTTAGCCTGGACTTAAAAGATCACAGACAGCTTAACACAGAGGTGACCTGTGCTGTTCTTCACTGCAGAGGAGGAGTTGGCAGTGGCATCCAGAGAATGAGAAAAACAGCAAACAAGCAAAGCAGGAAAGGAAAGGGAAACAAATGTCACAATTCCCAAAAGTGGCAGAAGATACGAGCCTGATCTTTAGAGTGCTGCACTGATAAACCCAAGAAACTGAGGCCCATTTACAGCCTGGAGTCCACACTGTTCTGACCTGGCTTGTGTAGCAGTCAGTGTATGAATTCAACACAAACTCAGGAGCCTTTTCTGCTGTGGAGCACAGCAGGTCCACAGGGACTGTTAACATCAAACCTCTGCAGGACTAACAACACCTCCACATCTCTCTCCAGGCTGCCTAAATCCCTGGGGAAAGTGGGCTGCTCAAGAGCTGCCTGGCAAGACATTGCCTGCTTTGTTCCACAGTACGGCCCTATCCCGCTCTCCCTTCCTATTGTGCTTCCCCTCCTTAGCTTCCTGTGATAATTACCGATGCGTTTGCCACGCCAGCTGAAACAACAAAGTAAGATACTGTACCATTTTAATCTGCTGAAATTAGTTACTGCTGAGCCAAGAGCTCTCACTTCGCCTGCTTCTCACAGCACATGGAAACGTGCCTGTGAAACAGGCCTCGTTTGCACATGATTGATTTCCAACTTGCCCAAGTGTTTGAAGCTGCTCAGATTTGTGGCACTGGAGTCAGCCTGTTCCCAGCCTCAGCTGAGATCTCGAGCACTGCTGCTTCAGGCCAGGCACTGCTTCCTGAAGTGTCTTGGGAAGGTCATGGAAAGGTTATCTGCTAGGATAATGAGAAAAGGTTGTTGGTGGGTCAAGAGATATTTTGAGGATCATCAGCAGTCATACATCCTACCACCAAGGGGAATCATTGCTCAAATGACTTGGAAAAGACTCGGAGGTGTTCTGTGAAAGGGGGGACCCTAAGCATTGCCCCCAGACTACTTTAGATAACAGGCTTTATGTTTTTGTGCACTGTTCTCTTTGCCCTGCCTGTATGTGTGAAAAACTTCTGAATTATATGATCCAACACAATCAATCAAATAACACATTAAAGATTTCTTCATTTTTTTTGCAATTCTGACTAAACTTGCAGAACTACTTCTGCTGTTCAGTACTGAGTAAACATCTCAAGTGGCAGCTAAGTTGGTCAGGTATGATTTGCCTTGGGAGATCCATACTGTTCTCATTCACCTTCATGTTCCAGGTGCACTTCCAGAAGACTTCCTTTGTGATCCCCAGATACTGTGGTTAGGCTAGCTTGTCTAAAATTCCCTGGATCTTTCTTTATGCCTTTCTTGAAGATAGGTGTGATGTCTGTGTTTTTTTTCAGGAATTAGGAATCTCCTCAGTTACCATAACCTTTCAAACAGTGACTTTGTAATGATGTTGGCCACATACCTCAGATGAATCCTTAGATGCCTCTCATCAAGTCTCACGGACTTTGTCTCTCGAACAATCCCTGCTAAATAGGCAGAAGTCCATGGAGAGGCTGTAATTTTGCATGCCTAAAGATCTCATCATGGAACTAGAACTCTGGGTGTTTTCCTTGATCTGCATGAGGCCTTTGAAATAATCTCCCAAAACATCCTTGTAGCTAAACTGGAGAGGTGCAGACTGAGCAAGTGGGTGAAGAAGTGGCTGGGCTGGTAGGCTCGGAGATTTGTGGGCAGCGGTACAAAGAGGCCAATACTATTCAAGTTCTCATAACACTCTGGGTTATAAAACAGAATGCACTTCCATAAGGTCCATGAATGATTACAAATTGGGGATAGTGATTGATACAGTGGTGGTATGACAGTCATCTCAGGGATCTCAGCAGGCTGCAGAAATGGGCTCAGGGAAACCTCATGAGGGTCAGCAAAGGCAAATCCCAAGTCTTGCAGCTTTGCAGAAGAAAACTTTGAGGTTGCAGTGGACAGCAAGTGGAAGAGGAGCCAGCTTATAATAAGCCCTAGTGGCACAGGGCTGCTAGACTGTGTCAACAGTAGGTGAAAAAAAGTGGTATTTTTTCTATTTCAGCACTTTTGAGGTCATCCCTAGAAAAGCATGTCTCATTTGGGGCTTTCAGCACAACAAAAAATTGGAGCAAGTCCAGAGGGGGGACACAAATATGATCAGGGTATACAAAAAGGACTGAGGACCTTGGGTTTGAAAGGGCTGGAGAAGACTAAGAGGGCATCTAATTTCTGTTTACAAGCACTGGTTGGAGTGTTTGTAAAGAGGCCAGATTATTCTCAGAGGTGTACAAAAAAAAGATGAGGGGCAATGAACACAAGTTGCATCTAACAAAATTCCCATTAGATATTAGGGGGAAAAAAGGCACAAGGAAGAAGAGAAAACTTTGGAACAGATAGCACAAAGAGACTGTGGATACCCATCCTTGTATATACTGCAAAGTATTCAGCTAGACAAGGCTCTGAGGAACCTGAACTAATACAAAACTTGGATTTAAGTTTGAAATCACCCTTTATTTGAGCGAGAGCTGGCTGATGTCCAGAAGTCCCTTCCAAACTAATGTCTTCAATGGTTTTATGTAATTTCTTGTATGAAGAAGGAATCTAGAGATGCCTGTTTCGAGGATTCACTAGACTTGACAACTTTGTAAGACTTTTGTCTACTTTCTGCTTATCACTGTGAACAATTAAGTGGAGCAAAGTTAGAGGAGGAAGAGAAAGAGCAGGAGTTAAAGCATTCTCATGTACCTCTAATCTTATGTGCTTCAGTGCCCGCCCTGGTACTTTACTGGGAAAAAGGAAGAAGTGACAATCAATTTTGTCCCTTAGAGCTGTAATTGAAGCTGTTGCCCCTTGCATGAACCCAGACAGAGCTGGGAAAGGACTGATGTCATCACCCCCTTAGAGGAAGGAGAAGCACTCCCTCAAAGGGAGCTCCCACATGCAGGCACTGTGAGCCAGCTCCTGCCTAGATCCCAGGCTGATGGCTTTCAGAATAGGCAATGGGCACTGTGAGCCAGCTCCTGAGAGCTCCCAGGCTAATGGCTTTCAGAATAAGCAATCACCTCGTCCCAGTTGATGGGTACCTGGCAGGCATCCCACTCAGCATCAGCAAGCTGGCTCCAACTGGAAGGGGTCTGAGTCACCTTCATTCTCTAAAATTAGGATGGATTTGGAAATACAGTAATTTGTAGGAAAAAAAAAAAGGTAGGTATTAATATTTTAAACTGTTTTTCATTTTGTGTAGGCCCTAGAGCAGCAACAGGGCAGCCTAAAAGATTTCTAGGGAAGCAATATATACCTTTTTCCCTCATCTCATCTGGGTGTGTATGTGTAGGCACACTGCATCCAGAGTCCCACTAACCAATGGTCAATGTGTTTAAATTAGTAGAGGTCAGGCCTGATCTAACAGGCACTGCTTGTGCCTGAGATGTGTTTCTAATTCAACATACTTAAAACATTGCCAGATCAGAAACTGGAATAATTCAGGCTTCAGAAGTCTGTTCCTGTCTCACTTGAGTAAAATTAATCAGGCCTGCTTAAATGAGGCTTTGTATAATTCTCATTAATTATTTAAACACCACGTACATTGAACTCTAACACTTCTTTAAGTAGTTGAGTCATAAAACATCAGCATGTCAGAAAAGAGAATGTCTAAGGTAAACCCAAAGAACAGGTCTAAGTGAGAACATGTCACTTCCTACCTTTCTCATGTCATCAGAGGATATAGAGGGATATATTAGGCTGGGTAAATCAGACAACTCATCCCAGATTCAACTTTTTATTGCTGACATAACTCCAAGACACAGTTAACTGAGTAGGTCTACATTACTTCAGCATTCTAAAGGTCCTCAAAACTAATTTCTGAATACAACCTTTGCTTGGATTTCCCTTTTCTTTCTGACAGCTCCATAAAAAAGCCTAAACAGATGCTTGCTTCCTTCAACTCACTGCTTGTTGCACAAAAGCTCAGCAGGATTTCTTTACTTATCTACTACTGAGAAACCAGTGCCAGCAAAATGCTTTATTTGAGCATATAGTCATGTTTTACTACAAAGAGGTAAAATCCTACCCTTTCAAAAGGCAGGGTTTGAAAGAATTTTCAGGGGACTTGACATCTCCCATGCACTGTGACATGCATCTATCTGGGGAGAATTACATAAGGTCCATTTTATGACAATACTGTTTTACAGCATCCTCCTGGATGTGCCTTGCTGCTCTGGAGCAGTCATTACCAGGAACTGTCTGAGGCATACAGCTGTAACCTATCACCAAAAGAAAACTATAAAAAATAGTCTCCTGCTTCCCACTCAGAATCTGCAGTTTTGCTTTAATATTCTTTTTCTTCTCTCTATTATCAAAGAAACCTTTCCAATTCACCATGAAATCTTGCCATTCACTCCAGTTCTGCCAAGAAAACCTACATCCAGGTCCCTGATGTGTGATTTGCCACATCATGAGGCCTCTTTTTGACTGCTGACTCCCCTTCCATGTTCAGAGAGAGAAATTAATCCAAAAGAAACCTTTATAACACTGGCTTCTTACTATGGCCTTCATCTGCCCATCTTCAGAAAAGTCTGAGTGCTTGGTTCCCCCATTCAATACTTCAACTCAAAAACATATCTCTGGGGTTTTCTTTTTCTGTGCTTCTCTCTCCACTGGAAGTTTTTGGGGGTGGCAAGAACACCTGATGAGCCGTCTTGTGTAGGAGTATCCATCTGCCCTTCCCTGAAATGCCTTTAGATTCTCTGCTTTCAAATCCTCTTCATGAAAGTGTCTTCGAGCAGGTCCGTGATCCCACTACACCAACCATATTTCCCCAAACTAGGATCCTACTCCTCGTATCAGATAGGAAGAAGCTGCTATTCACACTGCCAAGTATTGTTAGATAAGCAGCAGATGCAGAAACAGCACTGGAAAGTCTGCTCACAAAAGAACCAGCATTGTGTGAAAAATAACACTGATGTTTCTTTCAGTCTCTTTCAAGTACAAGTGAGGATGAGCCCAACTGACTGCAAATAATTAAATCAAACATTGGAAATTTCTGCATGTTTCAAGCAGGATAGACAAAAGAAAAGATGAAGGGACTCAGAGGAGAACTGGTTGTTTGTAGACACTTGGGAAGATCCTGTCACTGTCAAATGGGCAAACAGCCCTCCAAAGGTTTAAAGCAAAGTCAGCATCAGACTGGGATGCAGATTGCATCCCTCTGGGCACTGAGCAATCCTGCTGGCTGCTGAGCCTCTCAGGGCCTGGAGACTTGCTTGTTATAACCCCAGCTTTGCTGCTGTCACTTCTCTTTGACACTGGAACAGTTATGTTAACCACGCTAGGGGAGAACAGATCTGTTCTCAGATTACTGCAGAGTTAGCATCCACAGAGAGGAAAGAAGTTGGTTTACCTTTATTCTTGTGCATGTAGTAAAGAGTATAACAATAGAGGGAAAATGCCAGGATCAGCTAATGACCACCTGGCTCATGAAAACGGAAAGCCTTGCATAACTGTTAAAATGTCATCATTGTTATAGCTAAATTACAGAAAATTAATGGAACTCTCTAAGAGTTACCTGCATAATCTAAAGCATATGATCCATTTTCTCCCTTGAATGTTTCTGCAAGGAACAGCTAAATTCCTAAAAACAATGGAGACTCACTTTTCAACTCAGACAGCTGAGCTTTTGTTTATATTTTTTAATGCTTCTGTGTAAACTCTAAAATTTGTTAGACATCTGACTACTGTATAATAAACAGTCTTGTGATATTAACCACTGCTTCTCATGACAAGGTGAAGGTTAAATTTGATGTTCCTAACAGTACTTACCCTGAATATCATCATTGAATGTACAGTATCTGTTGCGGTATTTATTGAGGAGACGAAAAGCATTAGCATTGGCAAAATCTTCAAACTGGATCAGACAATTCATGCCATACCTGCAAGTTAAAAGGCAATTTAAAATGGATAAATATATTTATGCAACATAGGACAAGATAGACACCTTTTACCAAGACAATGTAGCTAGAGACTCTTGTGCAGAAATAAGTCTCATGACAAATGCAGCACAATAACAGCAAACAGGATCACACCCATCCCAAGGTCCATACCCTGAGAAATGTGGAGTCAACAGGAATAAACTAAATTCATAATTCAAGTGGCTTCTTAATATGTGTACTTATATACCCATATGTACATGCATCTTTGAACTTTTGGTATGAGAAATTTTCAGGGTTGTATTTGCAGAGGATCTTCTCAAAGCAAAGGAGACACTCTTCGTATTGCAGCTGCCACACTGCATTATGGCAAATATGACTGCAAAGGGGATGCCAGTTAAAGGGACACTACCAGGGGCTCACTTCAACCCTAAGTGGCCAAGAGATGAGAAAAAGATCTGCTTGTAGGATCCCATGGAGTGCGTGTTTCACGGTGGGACTGAGTGGTTGGTGGTGTGATTTCACAGCCACACTTCTGTGCTTTGGAAATGTTTTTCTCCACTGAGTTGTTTAGCAAGAGACCAACACACATTGACAGCTAGTGACCTGTAGAGTGAAAAGGCAGGGAATAATTGCAAACTTTCCATAATTGACCAGTAATTTCCAGCAATTTCAAGGAGAAGTGTGCAGTTTATAAATTGGGTAATATTCAGATTGGTCCATATGTATACACATTCAGCAGTTTGTATGACTCTAGGCTGCATTAAAAGCTTTGCAAATAAAATCTAAAAGGACCATAAGTGCTTGTTTCCCACACATAAATGAGACAGGGCAGTGAGAAAAACTCAGGGAATGAGTAATGCAACTATTAGCAACCTCTGGGCTGCGGGCAGGTGAAGTGGCTCTAAATAGCTGCACTTTGTTAGAGGTAGCATCACCTTACACATCTTCTATTCAGACTTCCCTGCTTTGCCACTGAAATCTGAGGTAGAACACCCCTGCTTTAGCATAGAAACTGATACTGGATAAAACACACTCCATTTGAGAACTGTGGCTTCTGTCATGAAAAGGTCTTTTCATGGCACTCACAGTGGGGGCAGTCAGGATCCCCTAGAAGAGCCTTGATTTTTAAATTATTATTATTTTCCACTTCAAGTATATCTGTCAGTAAGGAGACAATGATAAGCACATGCATTGTGCTCCTTTATTTTTCCATCATGAGAATCTCTCGATTGATAAACCCGCCCATTCTCAAAAAGGGACAAGGGTTGGCTCTAACACTTGCTTCCCATTCTCAGTGTTTGCTTTTTTAAAAGGGCCACAATGGGGACAGAGTTTTTAGTAGGGCCTGTAGCAACAGGACAAGGGGTGATGTTTTTAAACTAAGAGGGTAAATTAAACTAGATATAAGGAAACTATTTTTTACAGTGAGGGTGGTTAAAGACTGACACAGGTTACCCAGTAAGGCAGTGGATGCCCCATCCCTGGTAACATTCAGGGTAAGGGTAGACGGGGCTCTAAGCAACCTGGTCTGGTTGAAGGTCAGCTTACTAATGGATGTTCCTCTTATTCATCATTGGGATGTGTAAGGAAAACATGGCAAAGAGGGAGATGACACAGCACCAAGAACATCTGCTAATACCTCACAGTAAATAATTAGCAAACCTTTATGCAACTCCAGTTGCTATAGAAACTATTTCTCTAACCAGTCTTATTTATTGGTATCACTGAACAAGTAACATTACTGACTTGCTTAACAAAATCAATGATCTCAGCCTGCATTCGTGTACGTGCGACCAGCTCTGTGAATTCCTTCCTCACTTCACATTTGTGGTCAGCAGCATGGGACAGTGCACAAGTTACTTGTGTTTTCATCTTTGATCCTTGTTTATTAAGCAGAGCACAAAAGAAGTATGGTAGCCCATAAACACTTCATTTCTCTTTCTGCCCCTCAATATGACAGGACACTGCTGCAGTGCAAGCTCTTCTCAGTAAGGTATTTTTTTAAGATTGTTTTCTTTTTCCCCACATCTACTGAGCTTTTTAAAACAGGGACTCCATTTTTGAGCTTATGTGAGCCTTTGCATAATGTGAAAACTAAAGTTTTCATTCACAGCATCTCAATATTTGTGTAATCCCTTTCATCCCAAAGGAATTCAGAGCGCTCTACAAAGAATGTTTGGGTAGCACCCAAAAATAAAATGTAGCCAACTTGGGACTGGAGCACAGAAGTCCTTTAATATGCAACAATGCTAAGAAAAAGTCCAGCTCAGGTAAGAAAGTGGAGAATACTTGGAAGGAGTGAATGCAAAGGGAAGGAGTGTTCCAAGAGCTGCTACATGTATTGGAATCCAGCCAATAAAATGCAGCACAGAACGAGATTTCTTCCACTACCTTTACATATCTAAAAGTTGGTTCTGTAATGCCCAGCTGTGTTTTGCCCAGCTGGACAACTCTGACTGCTTTCTCAGACCATGGAGAGAAAAGGCATATCCAGTAGCAACTTCTTTCAACTAGTCTAAGTGAAAAATGGAAGTAGAGAACATCTCTGGAGATGCCTCTTTCTTCAGAGTGTCTGTGAAAGCAGACTAAGATGACCAATCTAAATTTAGATATCTAACTTTAGAAACCTAAATTAGGAGAGGTAATCTAATATTATCTAATTATCACAGTTGGGAAGATCTGGTTGGGAGCATCTTAAATATATGTCATGCACCTTAGGTCACTGGCTTATCACCCTTTCACTGCAACACTACACTGCCCTTCAATGTTTGCAATTTCTTTGTTGCAGAAACTGCAACAGTCTGCAGATGTCTGCAGAAACTGCCCTGCTCCATCTCTTGTGTACAGTGTCCAAGTGGTCCCCTGCCAGCAAACAAAAATACCTGATGAAGTTCATATCATAATCATACTGGCCAGTCTTCCCCCATCATAATGATTGAAAATGAAAACTGATTTTGCAAAATTGTGTTAAATTGGAAACAAACCAAAATCTAAGAAACCAAAATTAATGAATTCCTTTGGAGGAATGATTTTTAATGAGGTCTGCTTTTGTTGAACTTTCTGTTCTGTTTAATATGTGACATCTGATATGAATGCAGTCCCACTTAGTACTCACTTGCTTTCTATAGGTGCAGGATGCATTTTAATAGAAAAGGTGTTTGTAAAGTGACTATTTAAACAAGGATTTCTGAAGGACCCTTCCAATACATTTAAATATTCTTGAATTTGCAGCAAGAATTGATGCAGACCTTGCAGAGAGATCTTCCTAACTATTGTGATAGGAAGAGACTCTTGAGGTCAGTCTGCTTGGCTGGTTTTCAGTTCTAATAGATTCTTCCACTGATCCATGTGACTCATCCCCTAACTCTCAGCTGAGAGCCTGAAGGAGATTTGGAAGCAGATCAGCAGGTCACATCAGGACTGAATGTTTTCCAGTCCAGGAAAGGCATGGCCAGCTAAGATTGGCTCTCTCCAGCAATCTCATCCTGACTGTCAATGATTCATCTTCTCTAGAGCATTCTATGATCTTCTTGATATCTGGGACACGAGTAGTAAAACAGCCAGGATCTGACTGCCTTTATCTACAAGGAAAGCTCAAATGTAGCCTATCAGGATTTCAGACTGACAAGGTACATTTGAACGGAGCAAGTGCCATGGTCCAGTGTGGTTTCTCCCATTTCTCAGTTCTTTATCTCCCTTTCAAAAAAGGGGAGGTTGTATTTTTTGAATGGTTTTAGGTTCAAAGGGTTGCCATTCCTCTTGGGCACACTGCAATTTGCATTTCGTGGGATCTCGGCAGTTCTGTGTCTCCTTGTGGAACTGGAGCTTCCCCTCAGCATGAGTCATTCTTACATTTGTAGGCTGTCAAGAAGGATGCTGGGGCAGAGGTGTTTCTGAAAGAATTCAGACATGCTAAAACTTGTAACTGGTTACACTACAAGCGTCATTATTTAATCACCATGTCACCATGTCTTTCGTTGGCTGCCAGACCACCATCTGGGGGATCCTGTTCTCTGCCACCTCTGGAATTAATTTACCCATTTTATAGAATTGGAAACAAAAAGATACACTTTGTCTGTTCTTCCTCATCCAAAAAAATTCACTGGTCTTTCAGGCAAAGATTATATTGCTGTCTCATTAGTTTGCTTATTTCATGGTTTTGTGCCATACATAATTATGACCCAAATTCTGGCTCCCATACCTTGCAAAAATCTTTCTGTGGAAATAGCCTCACTGGGAAATGCTTTATAGAATGGTCCCATACACTCACTTTAGTCCAATCTCCAGACTTTGCCTAGAAAATCTTGTACAAACAATACTTTCAATGAAACAATATACTATTGATTAAAATAATAGTACAAGCTTTCACCCTAATAAAGGATGACCCTAGGAGCGAAACACATATAATATTACAAGCCTATTGTAAAAATTATCACCTGAAAATCTTTATTAAGAAATGATCCCCTTTCCTGGAAAACATACAAACATAAGATTTATGCTTTGTTGATTGCTGTATTGTTGTTCTGGTATTGTTACTATCCACCTAGACCTACACAGAACCCCTGGGCTGTGCCAAGAGAAAAGATGCCCTTAGCAAAGTCTCTATCTCCTGCAGAGAATGATACACATTTTCCTTGGATGACCACCTGGAACAAGTGGTGGAACAAAAATGTGGAACAAAAGAGCATGAATCCCAGAAAAGGAGCAATGATTACATTGCTTTTAGATTCTTTATTCAAGAGACTTCTCAGTTGCCTAAACAATCCCCTTATGCAATTTTTTCTTTCATCCTCATTTGTACCTCTTTAGTTCATCCAGACTCATTATAAGCCATGAGGTCAGAGAGGGAAAACTTCATGAGGCAGCAGTTACCACTTGAGAAGCATCTGACCAAAACTGCTCAAGTCAGAACTTCAAGGGTGGCCTGAGGACCTGTGCAGTGCCTTTGCTGACCAGTATCAAAAGGGTGCTTTTTTTTGACAATGAGAAGGGAGTATAATACATTCTTTCATGTATGCAAAAAAAAAAAAAAAAAAAGTATTTGCAAGAAGATCCTGTTTCTTTATGGAAAGAATCACAAGAAAGAATTTCCAGTCCTTGTCTGAATTAAAAATTTTATAGCACTGCTTTCAGCCATTCATCATTCAAAGAATTTGCTCTGAGGAGCTTCAACTCCTTTTCATAGTCTTAGATAAAACCAGGTGCAGAAGAAATGAATCATCATTTCCCTTGTCATCTTCTTATTGCTGCTTGAAACACCAGCACCAAAAGTTCTGATTTCCAAGAAAAACTAAAAAGAGAAGCCCATCATCAGAAAAATACCACACTTGGCAAGCACTCAGCATATAAGATTGGAGAAACAAAGTCCACTCAAGCAAGTAAAAGAAGACTAGAACCTGAGTCTGTCTGGGGTCCTGAGGCCAAACTTATGGTTAAATTGCTACTATGATACTTGTCACGCTTCTCATCACACCAGCAGTACTCAGCCATACAATTCCTGGCCACAGGCCAGGGGTCAGTTTGGTCAGGTACCTCCTCAAGAGGCCAGCTGAGAGCAGCCCTGTGCAGAAGGACTTGGGGGTATTGCTGGATGGAGAACTGAATATGAGCCAACAGTGTGTGCTCCTAGCCCAGAAAGCCAACTGTGTCCTGGGCTGCCTCCAAACAATGTGGGCAGCAGAGCAAGGGAAGGGATTATGTCCCTCCTGAGACCCCACCTGGATCCAGCATCCAGCTCGGGGGCCTCCAACACAGGAAGGATGTGGATCTGTTGGAGTGGGTCCAGAGGAGGCCATGAAGGTGACCAAAGGGCTGGAGCATCTCTCCTACTGAAGACAGGCTGAGAGAGCTGGGGTTGTTCAGCCTGGAGGAGAGAAGGCTCCAGAGAGACCTTGGAGCCAATACAAACTTTGGAATTCCGGGTCCTGCATTTAGAAATCCCATGCTAGGGAGCTGCATCCCAAACCCAAAAGGACCTGCTGCCTGCCTCACCATCGCCTTAGGCTACAGACAATTTCTAACATTGGGCAGGAGTCTCACTGGGTTTGTGCCAACATAAACATAGCCACCATGCTCTGAGGCACAGTGCCTGCTGTGGATTTAGTGAGTGCTGTGTCAATAAAAGTGCCCCTTGAAGCACAAAAGCATCAGGAAATCCCAGAATTGTACATTTTTGGAAACTGGGGGATGTGCTAAGGATTGCTGTTCTTAGTCATATGCCAGGGCATCTGCTGTGAGCTACTGTTAGAAACAGGATAAGGGGCAACATGAAATTAAGATCAATTACAAAGTTCTTGTGAAAAAAAAGAATCTTGAAAGTTCATAGCCAATTTTCATTATATTCTTTTTAAGGAAAAACCTCCAAACAACTATTTTGCACATCCTATCTCATGACTTTCAAACACTAAGACCAGCACTAATGGCTGCTATTCTAGTGCTTTTGTGCAAAATGGCATCATCCTGCTTGCAGTTGGCGTGAGGAAGGACTGCAGCTGGAGCTACAAGGCTTCTCAGGAGCAGAGAAAAAGCAAGAGATGCAACCATATTAGTGCTGACCCTCACATGTAGCCCTGAGCTACCCTCTGGCACACAACAAGGAACAGAGCCTCGCCCTGTACCTTCTGCACAGAGCTTCTCCAGCTGCATCTCACTGAAACTGCTGTGGTACATCTGGCGTAGGTGGAAAAGCCCAGACAAAAGCCTAGAGCAGAGGGCTTTGTGACATCTGTAACTGCATTATCCCTGAGGATTTGAACTCGTAATAAAATCACAGTGATGCCTAGCAGACATCTGGAGCTCACTCATTCCTCAGTAGCAGAAAATCAAGCTAATGAAACATAAATATTGTTCCTTGACTTAAAATATCATCCAGTGTCTTAAAGCAGATGACAGATGCTGGCTGGGGATCTTATCTCACATCAAGCCAGGACAATGGACAGCTGGGGTGGCTCTTCCCATCACCATCCCTTCTCCCTCAGGAATGGTGTCAGAGCCCCTCTGGCCATGGTAACTGGGGTGGATGGGCAAGGAGAATATCCACCTTGTAGTCCATGAGAGCTGGATGTGGTCTACACGACCAGCCCTGCCAGGACACTAGTGATGGTGTGCAGGCCTCCTAACAGACACACAGATGTGAGGGAGTGACTTTGAGTGTCAGCAGTGTATGTGAGTGCTCCCTTGAAGCACATCAGTGCTTAGAAAATAGAGTCTAATCTTTCAGGATCAATTAGCCAAGTTAACCAGAGCATGTGAAGAAATAACAAGGGGGAACACCTGTACTGGTGTTTTTGTTTCTGAAAAGGGTTGGTGAATTTGTGATCCATGACCCAGGAGAACTGCTGAAACAGAGGTGGCTTCTTTTCAAAAAGGTTCTGGTTGTTGAAGAGCACATGAGACCTGACTTGGTATGTTTGTGGGAAAAAGGCATTAGGGAAGGCATTAGGTAAAGAGAAATCAGGTATGAAACATACACAAGGAAAAAGAAACTTAGCAGAGGTGTCTTTCTTTTCTCATCTGAGAAACTGAACACTTGATTTCCTCATGCCTTCTTGTGCTCTGCCTTATGGCACAGGCTGACAGAAAACTTGTTCCCCTGGTCACTCTGTTAATAAGCACTGATGGGAAAGGAAAGGGGAGTGAAGTTATAACAGGTTGATGAGGTTTCTGTGACACGGTTTGCTGGTGTGGGGAATTGATCTCGTAGAGTCTCAAGCTGTATATTCCACATCTGCCAGCCAGTGCCTGAGGCTAGAGCTCAAAATAAGGGTTGGAGTTCAGGGACAGGTCTGGCCCCTTGGAGCATGATGAAAGCTACACAAGGATTAATTTGATCAGATATTCAAGCCCCAGAAATTCTGGGGTTTATTCCCATTATAATCCTTGGACACTTTAGGTGAATACTTATTTCAGCCTAAAGAAATGTACCAGGTTAAGAGCAAGACTGACTTGTCCTTTGCCACAGTAACTGAGCAGATGGAAAACTGAAGCAGTGCATTTTCCCATGTGAAGCATACTTCTGCTCACTGTGAGAACATAGCAATTTGTCAGGCTGCTTCATTCAGACACAGGTAGGCTCAGTGGGCCAAATGTTGCATGTAGTTGCTTCCCAAGAGGAGCAAAAGGCATCACTTAGAGCTGTTGTTAAAGAGCTTAGTAATTTCACATGTTTTAGGTGAGAGAGTAATGAATGGTGGTTTAGGCAGCAGGAAAACACAGACAGTTATTTAGCTGTTCCAGAAAGAGCTTTTCTTTCTAGAATTGCCCAGGGTGCCCACACTTTATTTCAAAATATTGGAACAGCTAACTCTGAAGCCTCTGGCACACACCTGGTTTCATTACTAGGTGGGTATTATGAGACCAGGAGTCCTTTCTACTGACTCTATGGGTCTCCAGCAACAGAAATTTTACATCTGTTTGATATTATTATTCCATTAGAAGATTATATCTTCACTCCTTCGGCTTTTTTGTGGGCTCCAACACATTCCACTTCAGTGACAAACGTCCCTTGAGCCAGCAGTGCTTTGACAGGGTGGGAGGTACTCCTGCAGAGGAACTGACAAATGGTTTCCATGAGAAGCTAAAGTACCCTCAGGAAGCAGACAGAATTTCTGCATGTATATCAAGATGAAAAGGAAACCCCCAAATTGCAAGGGATTTGTGGCAAAAACCCAAAAGGTTCCTCCCCAAGTAGCTGAATTTGCATGGGACATTACAGACTTGCATAAGAGATTGCAGCAGCTCGTACTCACAGGTTGCCTCAGAAGTGGAAGCAGGCTACAATAAAGTAGTATGTTCTTGACCTTCTGAACAATTTCTGCTTCCTCTCGTAACAGAAGTGGGAGCTCCTACTGGGTTGAGTCCAATCACTCCAGTGGAAATTTGAGACTGAATGAACCTGTTTCATATGAGTTTGCCAAACCCAGGCTGATAGCAGGATTATTCACCAGCCCAGAGTGCACAAGGATCACACCCCAACAATGCTGTAAAGTAAACTGGTGGTCAGGATGATAATACAGGGTAATGGCTCCTTCTGCTCTAGATCTCCAAATACCTTACAGATGTGAATGGAGAATTGCAAAGCAGAATCTTCCAGCCCCACTTTGCTGAGAACTTTCAGGGGCCTTACTGTGTTCAAGGAATTCATCCTGGTTAAGGGAAATAGAAAAGCAGGGACAGGGGCCCCAGGAACTTGATTACCAATATTTGGATTTAAGCATTAGACATGACTTCACCGCCTCCCAAGATAAGAGTTCATTGTTTCATGGTCTTCTCCCTTCAATGTGGAGATTAGCTCATGTAAACTAAACACAGGAAAATAACTGCCAATCTTTCCTCTCCAAAAGCAAGCACAGAAAGGCAAATTGTCTTGAGTGGGTGCAATGAGCTTTGCATTTAACACCACAAGCATAAATCTCAGAGCCAAATTTATGATGGCTGAGACCATCATGGGCATTCTCATTCTATTGTTCCCATTCTATCATCAACACCAACACTGCAATACCCCCATGGTCTTCTGGCCAGAAGAAAGCAGGATAGGGTTTCCCTGGAGGAATAATTAGTGACTACAACCAAAACAAACAAAACCCTCACAAATCAACCCTGATGATTCTTAAATAATTTCTACATGTCTCTTGTGATTTCGTAGTTGTGTTTACCAGCTTTCTAGCCTCTAAGAATTTCTTCCCACTGGTTAATGCACAAAGCACCTAACATAATACCACAATGTTATCACATGACATTCCAGTCAAGATTCTTTATCAAATATAAAGAAGGTTCAGCTGTGACTGAAAAGTCCTCCTCATTTCTGTCCCTATTTACTCCACCACAGCCAGCTGGGCAGTCACACCATGTGTAAATCTATGTTTCAGTGGATGGATAGGTGCAGTGTCAGACACTGGTCATGGTGCCTCCTGCCTCCAGGGAGACAGGGGGAACTTCGAGTTGATGACACATGTACCCCCCACTCCCTCCCCTTTGTGCAGGAACACACACACATACAGCTGGCTGGAGACACAGAGGGAGGATCAAACACAGCTCCTTCATGGGAAGAAAAGACAGGCAGCAGCTTGGCAATCAGGCAGAGACTGCACCTCTCTGCTGCTCCTTACCAGTAGCATCTGAAGCTTTAGGAAAGGCAGAAAAAGCTGCTTAGGAGCTTGTAGTTTTCCAAATATGAGTCTTCTTTTCCTTAACAATTGTCCTCACTTTTCTTCCTATATAATCTCTCTGGATAGTCATGGAGATTTTCTTTTATTTTTCAGGGAGGTGCACAGGGCTGAGGTGGTAGTTCTGCTCCTCCCGTATTAAACTCCCTGGTACACCAGAGACCCTCTATCCCAGTTAGTGAGTATGAATGGAAGAATGCAGCTGGTCTGTCCAGCACTTAAAAGGACAGTGCTTATAATCCTGGCCTTCTCACTCCACAGACTTAAATGCCAGCAGAAAAGTTCCTATTTTTGACAAAGCCATAGAGAGCCAGTCTGCAGACTCCACACTGCATGAAGGAACATGCCATTTCCATTTAGATGATTTCCTTCACAATGGCAAGAGCTAGAAACTTCCTTTTATAAAGTGTAAACAAACCAAAATTTAGGTTCTGATTATGCTGAATGAGGCTCATAAATACATGACAGAGGCCAGATATAGCCCACAGGACATATGTTTGACACCTCTGGCCTATGTGGATAGGAAATGCTTATAAATAGTCAGTCCCATTTCAGTTCTCTGGAGACAAATATTTTTGACACAGAGTGCTCAAGCACAAAGAGTCATTTGCAGACCACCCAGGAGACTTGCACTGAAACAACCTTCCTTTGCTTGGATGATCAATTATACTAATGTTTATTTCAGGAGTTGCAACATTTGTTCTTAAATGGAAGCAGCCCAGAGGAGCCATGTATATAACCCCACTTACTTGTTGGTAACTGCCTGCATAAACTCATCAATCAGCTCGTCGTACTGTTTCCCACGAACCCTCTTGTGTTTCAGTCCAATATACAGTGGATCATTCAGGAGAGCCTAGGACACAAAGCAATTCTGTTGACATCTTCTCTTCTGCAGATGGACAGAGATTTATGTCCCAGCCTACCAAAAATTTTTGTTTGATGTAGCCATATCAATTTTACTTACTATGCAGTGAAGGCCAGCTCACACGTCTCTTCCCAAGCAGGCAGTGTTTCTGTAGGAAGCTATTGCCTATCTTTTAGCATAAATAAGGTCTTTGGGATGCAACACTTCTCGACTGCCATAGGAAATGGAGCTTTGCATCCCTAGAACAGCTCTACCAAAGGCTCTCTGCCAAGGTGCCTCAGTCCTAGTGAATAAAACTGACCTTGTGTGGGGAGTGTTCACTGTGCATTCAGTTCTTAATTTTCCACTGAGGGCAGGACAGCTGTTGACCATAAACAGTGCTTTGTGCAATGACAACTGTCTGATGTAACTTGAAATTGTGTGTCACTAAGGCCTTTTAGGTGACAGCACAGAGTTGACCACAATCAGTGATCAGATGGCAGAATGTTCCCAAGACCTGCATCTGCCTGGCACTCACCTCGGTTATCTGGCAGCTATAAAGTCAAGGTATTTTCATACAAGAGATTAATTCATATTTTGGTTCCCAATAGGAACATAAAATCAGGCCATTCCTCCAACCAATCCAGCAGGCGTTAAGTCAACATCCATAAGCCACCTAAAAAGGACTGGGTCAACATGGAAATAGCATACATTTTGGGGAAAATTAGAGGACAAACACTGGCAGGAGACAGGTGGGCCAACACCTCTGAGACACTGCAAATGAACTCCCAATTTCAGGAACTGAACTATCCACATTGAGGGGAGGATGAACCATATGAAACTTATTGTCCTGCAGCCATATAGCCCTAAATATTGGCAGGTATGCTAATATCAGATCTGTTTTTATAGCCACAGCTGTTTTCCCAGAAGGAAAGATGAAAGAGGTTTTCCTGTAAGTTTGATACATTAGGGCTCTTCAGGGCCACAAAACAGAAAGGAGACCCATTTGCATAACTTCACTGATTGCTCCAACAGCACTGTGTGCTCTGGGCCCTGTTCACAGAGTACAAAAATTCTGCCACAGACAAGCTGAGAAATGCCAAGCTCGGAAAAAAGACTGATTTGCTGAAAGTGCATACAAAGTATTATGGACTGTCAGAAAGACAAGCTGGCAACTGATGCTGGAAATATAATACAACAGCTATATTTACTGAGTTCTACCTGAGGTTCACATGTTAGCAACACAGTGGCTCACCAGATATAAATGGGCAGAGATGAACAGGATGAATGCCTGCAAGGATGAATTTATGCACTGATGAATGAGTTTACTTGTGGGGCAGGATGCTCCTGGGATGTGCTTAGGATTCAGTTAATCTGGGTTTATGCACATGAGAAAGCCATTAAATAAATAAGGAAACAAATTATTTACATGGTGAGGAAATACATTGTTGATATTGCTGGAAAAGAGCATCTTCTATATCTTAACCCCAGATGTGGAAATGGCCTTCACAGAGAAGTTCCTGAACACATAAATTACATCTAGTCTTGGACAGAAGAAAACAGGTCCAGGACTGATTCTGTAAGTCCCTTTTCTAATGCCATCTGACCCTTGCAGAGGGCTAAAAATCATTGGTACCACTTAGGATTTTAGTGTCCCCTGAGACAGAAACAAGATGGATGTACAGGATCAGATGCTTTTTATGGGAAGGGAAGCACTTTTACTCAGGTCACTCTGGGAGAAGCTCCAACTGGGAGGCTCAAAGAACTGGTGGCATGCAGATCAGCATGGAGGAGAAGGAAGAGGTGAAGGATGCAAAGTCAAGTACAATGTTCGATTGACTGGAGACTGAGACTTAATTCCTGCTTTAGCCTCAGTGGGTCCAAACTCAGAGTTCTCCCTTTCCAGGAAAGACCATGAATCAGGCTGAGATGAGCACACCCTGTATTCCACAAGTCCATGAGAGGCCGCTATGCTAAAGGGGTAACATAATCCTGGGGCCAGAGACCAAAGAGGTAATTGAGATTCTCAGTCATCTGTGGGCACTGATTTTGTATTCTTTCATTCTTTTCAAGGGTCCAGTGAGAGAGACTTGGGGCAGGACTGAAAGAAGTGCAGAAAATCTAGCTGTCCATGAGCATCAGCATGTCTGAAAATGTCAGCATTAACTCATCTTCATACACAAACTCAAAGCTCTTATACCCCAGATTTTTTATGTCCCTCAAGAAATGTGTGTTTGGTTTACATGGGGTCAAGTGAAGCACAAGTATATTTTACAAAAATGGACAAACCCAGGCCATCACAAATAGCTATAGGATATTAATTTTAAAAAGACATCCTCACAGATGTCCATTCTGGCATTGCTGAAATGTTTCACTTTGGCCTTTCTGAGCCAGAGTCATAAGGCAAAAATCTGCAAACAGATGGAGTCCTCTTGCTTGGTTATCATGTGCAGTAACATGTGCAATCTAACAAAACAGTGACATAAATCATTCCCAAACCACTCACCAGGGATTCTCCATTTCTGGAATACAGTCGTCTCTACACAGACACGAATATCTGCCTGTTCCCTCAAAATTACCAGAGGGACTTCCTGCATGAAGCCTGTCAACTCACCTTGCCATGCTGGAAGGTGGAGCTGAGCTTTCAGCTCCAACTGGTAACACTCTGAGTCTTCTCATCAGGGGACCATGAGTCTATTTAGTGTTTATTTTAGTTTGCCATAAGAACAAAAGGTTCTCGTGCATCAAACAGGAATTAAACCTCTCCACTTTCCTGCAGTGCTGGTCTAGCCATCATCTCATCTCAGATGTCTCCATCTTTGTCTCCACATTTAGGGAACTGGCCCCAGTTAAGAGCTAATCTCGATTCTTTCTCTCCCCATGACAGATTTATGAAAAATTGTCTTACCTCATTATCTGTGCCAACATCCAGTAGGACAGGGAGACATTGTTGTGGGTGAACTCCACCACAGGCTGTGTACAAAGCAAGCTTTCCAACAGGGATACCCATGCCATAACTTCCTAGGTCTCCTAAACCAAGAATCCTCTCTCCATCTGTCACCACGATAGCCTAGGAGGATCAAAAGACACTGTTGTATGGGGTTGCCAAGGCTCTAGAAGAAAAACCAGTCCCCACTGTTTCCACACTGATGCCACCTTGCAGATGCACTGTGCAAAGGATATTTACTCCTTGTCCTCAACAGCATGTTAATCAGCTGTTAGCAACAGGGGGCTGCTCATTTTTGGGGATAGAGAAAGTGTGGTTAACAGGCAGCAGCTCACAGTGTTGGACAATAGCAGCTCTGCTGGAGAATACTTCAATTCACTGCAGCAGAGCCCAAGCAGCATGGCTTTTTGTGCATCCCCAGCTGTACTACAAGAGGTATCACAAATGAGATCTGGTCTTGATTTTTTTCATCTTTTTTTCTAGAAGAAAAAAGTGTGCTTAGGAACTGCATCTGTGGAAGAAACATATTTCAGTGTCCTTTCTTATTCAACGTAAGCTATACACATATTTGAACTTTTTTGCTATTTGCTTTTCCTTCTGAGTCAATGTGAAGTGTTAGCAATGAGAAACTCTCTTTTTGGGTGGGCTCCATCTGGTTTTGGGTGTGAGCTCACTTCTTTACCACACCCAGAGGATGCAATTGGGATTGAAAGGCAGTAATGGGAACAGGGAAAGCAGCAAGCATATGCATTGTTGCAGGTTTATCCTGAAATTAAATGGAGTTAATATTCAAACTATGCAGAGAATACTAAAACAAAATTAAGTTCTAATGAATCAAAATATTTCTTGGGAACAATGATCCCTTTTCATCCAAATAAGTAAGTGTTCTCAGGCAAACCTAAAAATCTCTCAATAGCATTTAGATATCCATCAGGGACAAAAAAAATTCTTCAGCCTAGAATGTGCTGCAGCACTCTAGAGTTACCAAAGCTCCTCAAAGCAACACTGAGAAATGAATCAGAACAGAAAATACAGCATGGGAGAAACGCATTGCTATTTGTAACAGAGAGGGGAAATTGGATTCACACTTGTTTGTGGCTCTTTGGATTTGAAAAACACCCCAAAAAAAGAGCACAGTTTCTGTGAGCACCTGATACACATGGACATTAAAGTAATGTTTTCATTTGCTCACATTCATATGGCCAGAACTCAACAAATAAGACATTAATCTCTGGATGAGCAGGGCAGACCCTTCTACCTGAAGGTAGGAGGTTACTGGTTTAACAGTTAGGAACTTGTTTTCTACTTCCATCTGTGATATAAATTTTCTTGATGACTAGTGAAGTCACTGTATAAGGGTTAGGTGTTCAGTTTATGACAGCCATCTAAATAGTGTCTAAACTCATTTGACATCTGATGGGGAGAGACAGAAACCTCCAGAGGGCATCTCCTCTCTCCAGCAGTAATTTTGAGAACAGATGAGTGGGTTATTTCTCTTTGAAAAGCTCAGTTCCCTCTTCATTGGCACTGAAGAAGTATGTACAATATGAGACTAGGCACAGAGTCCCCAGGCAGCTGATACTAACTGAGATGACTCTGGACCATAGGCTGTACCCACTTAACCAGTCCAGGTTTGCAGTGCTTTAGTAGCAGGCATGTGGCCCAGCAGAGTGATCCAGAGTGCTACACTGATCTCCAAGCTGCCAAGGCAATGCAGACAGGCAAGTGCTAGTGTTGGCATTCCCAGTTCTCTGCACTGATTGCACGAGGTCAGCCTTTACAGGATGAACTGATACTCTACATTGACTGAACCAACAGAAAACACTCCATGGGAAGGATTTTGAATAGCCCTGTACAGCAGTAATCCTGGTGGGGATTCAAGATCCTGAGTGCACTTCTAGGGCAAGCATCCCACAGAAAGAGGGAGGAATGAAGGGAGGGAAGGCAGGATGGAAGGCCAGCGCAGTAGCTTGCAAGGCAGCCCATGTCTTGGAATAAAATACATGTTTCTACGCCATCCTCACTTTGAGTGGCTTGAATTCATAGCTGCCAGGATGACACCCATCCTGCATGATTCTTTGCATTCTTTTTGCTTTAGCTGGGCCATTGTGAAGAAGAGAGTACAAGACTAAGGAACCAGAGAGAAAATTGGCAAGGGAAGGCACTCCTGAGGATGGCCAGCATTTTATCCAATATTTCTTCATGTCAGGATTCATTAGCCATCCTAGAAGAGACACAAACCCCCCACATTCCCACGTAAGTATCACCAGAAATGGTTGAAATGGTTTCTTCTCACTTGTTCTGCTTCTGGTACTATAGTTCTTTCAGGGCAGCCCAGCTTTGACAGGAGGGTTGAAGGTGTGGCTCATTAGAGCTTGGCTGAGGCTTTGCTAAGCTAAGCAGAGCACCAGCACCCTCCTAGCCCTTCCAGGCAGAGACTTGGGGTTTGGCCCAGATTTCCCATTCCTACAGTGAGCACTGTTGCCATGAAGCCCCAATGAGCCAAATCTAATGAGCAAAATGTGGGCAGCATCTCCGGGTATTTCTGCACTGTCTTTAGTGGGTGGTGTTCAATGGTGGGGGCTGTTCAGCTTTTTAAAAAAATCCCTGGGTCCCTCCAGGGACTTAGGTGCAGTCCAGGTGCCTCCCTGCTTATCTCAAAATCTTGAGTGTTCCAGTGCCTACCAGTTCAGGCATGAAGAAGTCTGTGCACAAAGACACAAGGAACCTTGTGGTCCATAACAGCAATGCAGCTAAAATGAGCTGCCTTTGTAGTCTGGCAAACCTGGAAAGTAGATAGTCTGAATCTCTTTCATGGACCATTGCCCTTCCTATGGTCTGTTTTGGGTGCCAGAGGGGCTGTTTCAACAACAGTCTTTAATCTTTCTGTGTCAGTTTCCCCATCTGCAAAAACATTTCTATTAGCCATAATGAATTCTGCTCACAGTTCTGAGTTGGAAACAAATGGAAATACTGAGTTTGTTGGACAGAACAAGGACAAAATACCTAGCCTGCCTCTCTTCTCCATGGTTCCAAACACAAGTTTATATGACTGTGATCACTTTTTCAGAAAATATGTTAAATTTCCTTTTTTTTTTTTTTTTTTCCTTTAGAAATGGAAAATGCTTGCAAGATTTTCTCAGCTGCCAAATCTTTGTTCTTGGAAGAAGCAGATGATTGATAGGGGACCAAAACTAGGTCAATAGCCATGGAAATTCCCAGGAACATGTACCTTCAGATTGATAGAATAAGGTGAGGTGACTGGCAAGACCTGTCTTAAGTGTTGACTTTATTTCATGCCAGGGACTTGCCCAGCCCCGAGCTCTAGTGAAAAACACTTCAGAACACTTTTTGGGTGGGGTGTCAGCAATATTTTCAGCTGCTGGATATCAAACACGATTTTCAGAGTTGCCAGCGTTCCTGATGCTGCATGACTCACTAGATTTGGGAAGGAGTCCTACAAGCAAGTTAATTACAGAGACATCTTAAAGAGCTTTGACACAAGTTAACCACACAATTCTTCAATACACGTGTCTTACGTTTTCGCTAGGGCCTATACTATTCTGTATATAAATTTATTATCACACACATTTCTTTTAATTTATCAAGATCCTGGTACCTCTGAAAAAGTTGTTCTTGACTGCATACATACAGGGCAGAGTCTCTGAAGTCCCAACTTGACTGGAAATTGAAAGTGAAGTTCAGCCTGAAAATTCTCTGAGGAGGAGAAGCATTCTTTGCTTGTCCTTTTGAACAGCCAGTTCGGTAAATGATGCCAAGCAGTTCCACTAAATATCCCATTTTTGCACCAAACTGCCTGTAATTTCCCAGTCCACAGAAGACATGCCACATACCTTGACATTTTCTTCAGGCCAAGAGTTTAACATTGTTGCAATATGGCCTTTGTCATGGATGGTGATAAACAATCCCCTAAGAGAGGAAAAGAAAAGGAAAGAAAGAGAAGAAAAATAAGCCTTGTAAAAAAACCTGACAACTCCAAGATAAAAGAAAACAGGTGAACTTGAAAATGGAGGGATGTGAGCTGCTGAGTACAAAAACCAGGCAACTCACTGATACAAAAATGAGACCTCAAAGGACTGCTAATAGCAATGCAAATCCTCATTTTCAAACCAAAAGGCTCAACATCCTTAATGGCAACTTCATTCAGCAACCACCAGTGTTGCACATTTAACACTTGTGAAACATCTTTGCTTCAGGGAGTAAACTCTGCCTGAGTGCAGAAGATATTTCTAGTTAAAGCAATTTTGGTAAATGCAGTGGAGGATGATGGTTTTACCATAAGCCTTGCTACACATTCTTTCCTTAGGAGCGAAGAGCTCCTGGCCATCTGAACAGTGAAGCATGATCCTTCTCACCCAGCTACCAGTGTCAGGGATGGGGACAGCTACTCCAGAGCTAGATATTTTGGGTCACCTCTCTAGTCCACAGAACTCCAATCCGACTGGATCAATATCTGCCATGATATTTGCTTTGATCAAGCCAAACCTGCCCTTGTAACGGTGTTTCTTTTTTTTCCATTAATATCTGATCCCAGTTTTTGACATTCACCAAATAAAAATCATGAAAAATGACGAGAAGTGAAACAGAAAATTAAATGTTCGGATGTAACTTGAGTGTGAGGTGTTTATATGGACAATAACATAGCTAATTGCACTAAGGTTAAGCACTTCTCAATGCAAAGGTCTTCAGGGTTTAAACAAAAGTGCCTTATTTTTAAATAAAATTAGGAGCTGGAAGAGATAATTTTTAAAATATGTTTTAGATTTGTGGCTTATTTTTTTCACCTCTCTGCTATTGTTATCCAAAAGAGTATCTGTAGCAGGGGTTCTTTCATTACCCAGGACAGTATTATTTACATTGACTGATCTCTGCTGTGATACTCTGGGATTTTGCTGAAGTTCCTTTCAGGCTGCACTAACCCCAAAAGAAGCAACCTGTCCTCTATACCTGTGTCAGGGAAAATTGCTTACATTGCTCACAGTGCTGTCTAAGCGCAAATCAAGGGCTCTAACTCGAGGACTCCCCTTGGCAGAAGGACGCAGCCATTTTCCTTGCCTTGTTATCTGCTCACAAAAGCAGGAGTTGTGCCAGCAATTAGTAACAGTTGGAAAAACGGAGAGATGCATTTTTGTTGCTTACATCTCTCAACTATTGCTCAGCCCCAGAAAGTTCAGATCCGGTCATGGTCTGGGCTTCTAATGTGAAACACTAGGGAGAAGAAGCTTGAAAACAACCTCCATTGTGAGGCCATATGAGTGATGGATAACCAAACATAATTGGGCTACTCACTCTGGCAAGGGCTTATCTCACGTGACTCTTCCAGGGGACAGATATCTTCCCACAGTCAACTGTGGGATTCCTAATGAAAATGCCCTTTACTTTGAAAAGAAGAAAAATAAAAGTGCTGACTTCAACACTGATCAAGTCACAATCACACAGACAGATCAGAAAGGCAAAAAAGGAAAATAACATTTCATTTACTCAGTGTAATTCTTTAACACTGTGCCAATAACCAATGAACTAATCACATACACATGGCTTGCCTCAAAGACAGTATTCACAAATGTCAATCTTCATAAAAAGGGAGTACTGTACTGCTGCCATCTATGTTTAGAAAGCAGTTATTAACTGGGAATTAAAAGTGCAAATTAATAACATCACTGCATATATTTCAGGTTGTGATGTGCTTTTAGGAAGAATGCTATTGTTTGAAGGTAACATTTTCCATACATAATGAAGACACCTACTTAGTGTCTAGCCTTGTGTCTCAAGGGAAGGGAGTTTACCAGCTATTTAACCTTGGAAAAACAACCTGAGCTCACAGCAGAAGCTGAAACCCAACTGTCTACCCACTGTTGGTCGTGCAGCTTGATGGAACTGAGCATTGTTTCATATAAAAGTGGGGAGGGCAGCAACCCAATGTCCCTTGATTCTGGCCCTTGAATTGTGAGGGCAGTGGGCTGGTTTTCAACCCCTGCTCGGGATTTGCCAGTAGAGAGAGTTCAGCCTGGGTCTTCCAATTCCTGATGACTACTCTCACTATGCTCCTTGGGAGGAGGACTCTCACAGCTGTCATCGGATTGGCTTGGCTTAGATAGCCTGGTTGGTGACTGAGAACCAAGCATGGAGAGACAGCCCTCTCAGAATTTGTGTTCCCTTCCTTAATATCATGTATTGGATGCTAATTGCTCCTTACTTTACTTCAGGCAAAATCAGATGGCATATTTTAGAGTAACACCCTAATGGCACTACCAGCTTACCACCAGGAGCAGCAGAAATGGTTATCCACGTGGGAAAAGCGACCTCTCTCAGTGACACAACCACATCAGGAAGTGGGCAGGTTCTAAGCAAGCCTCGTATTTCACTGATGCTGAATCCAAGGGCCAAGGGCCCAGGTTCAATAAAACACATAAATTTCCAATGCCTTTAGGCAACCAGCTGAGGCAAGTTTCTAAATCTGGTTGAGGCTCTGTCGACTCCCATTAGGTGTTCAAGCCTTCAGAAGGGGATCCTGGTAGTAGTGAGAGGTAGAAATCCCTTTGCAGATGGAATGTGCAATGACCAGTTCTGACAGGCAGTTGAGCAAATTCATGGTATTTTTGAGATGCAAAGGGAAACAGACACATTAGACTTTAGAGTTCTCATTTTGTATGATCCCCAGGAGAGTAGTACTCTCTCTCCAGACAATAACTTACTCACAGAGATGAGCTGGCCAATTAGTTAAATAAACATGCCCCAAACCGGCAGAGTGTTTATCTGTCCAAAAATCCCTCCTGTAAGACAGGCAGAAGGAACAGACAAGCTCCACAAACTGATTTCAGCAAAAGCTTTGCTGATGAGTGAACAGGGAAGAGCAGCAGCCAGGTTTGTCTCAAGGACACAAGAACACTTTACTATGCGGGTGGTGAGAACGGGTTGCCCATAGAAACTGTGGATGCACCTTCCCTGGAGGTATTCAAGGCCAGGATGGATGGCCTCAAGCAAGATGGTCTAGTGTGGAACGTGCCCCTGTTCATGGCAAGGGACTGGACTACGTGATCTCTCATCATTTCCAACCCAAACCATTCTATGATTCCATGATTACAGGAGAGCAAACAGGAGCAAAAGCTTATCTGTGCCTTTGAGAACAGCAAGGCAGAGCTCTGAATACTAAGAGGAACAACCAGCTTATGTGGACCAGTAGTAAATAAGGAACATCTGAGTGGCAACAAAATAAATTAACTTGATTTTTCTGTGGAAAAGATGCAGCCTAAGCCTTCTGAAGGAGAAATGCAACCTCAGCAACCTTTATCTTTATTCCACCTTTATCATCATGTCTGCTCTAACTCCCTTAGGATTGTAGTTGATAAATAACTTCAGAGGAACAAAAAGAAATGAAGCAGTTTTCCTTTAGTTTCCTTGGCATTCAACATGAAGGATTCAATTAAAATGTAACATTAAAAATGTAAGTAATTTTGATCAAGTCACATAACACAGGCATTGTGTGGGGCAGAGATACAATGTTTTTCCAGACCAGAAAACTCACCTGTGCCCAGGAATCTGCCATTATACATGGGTTCAGTCATGCTTGGGGACAAAGCTACAAGAACTAGAGCTTAGTAAAAATTAACTGCCTCAGCAATTTCAATCCAAAATGTAGATGCTATACCATTACTTCTGGTTAAATAGTAACCTCCAGAGAGCTGTTAGCTCTGTGGGGGTAATTAAAAGCGGGGAGTGCTTCAACCTGCATTCATTAGGGTTTCGGAGCTGCAGTCTCATATTCAGTCCATTAACGTCACAAGTTTCACTTCAGCTGCCTTTAGTTAAGGTGGAAGTCAGACTAGATTTTATTATGCCACTGAGCACGTCTGTAAGAGTCCAGGAAACTCCAAGGAGAGTTACAGCTTCTTAATTTGCCACTGAGGCAGTATTTCTGTCTGGATATCAGCAAGTGCAGTCAAACTGCCCGAACTGGTCTGCAGGATCGAGCAAATTGCAGGTCACGGCAGAATCCATCAAAGGGCTTGAGTATGTTCACCCACAAGACCTTTTCTCATCCCTAAGCCATGGACATGATCTTTTCTTTCCTGGTTTTATCCTGACTGAGTTCATGGCAGTATTCCAGGACTTATAAAGGTACACAGTGTACCATGTGAGCCATAAGAAGAATCCTGCTTTGAGCCTCGGTACTGGTTAGATCCTGGCCATCCTGATGGCATTCAGAAATTTTCACAATGACAATAATCCCTTAACTATGAGGCTCATTATAGAAAAGGTTCAGAGGCAAAGAAAACATTGCACATTTGATGCCCAGAGGAAGTGGCACTAGATACTGGTGATGGCTTTTTGGAATAACATTTATATTTTTTACAAGGACATGTAATGACAGGACAAGGGATTATAGCTCTTTCAAACTGAAAGAGAGCAGGTTTAGATTAGATATTAGAAAGAAATCCTTTACTGAGAGGATAGTGAGGCACTTGCAACATGCTGCCCAGAGAATTGTGAACTTGCCATCCCTAGAAGTGCTCAAGGCCAGGTTGGATGGGGCTTTGAGCAATCTGATCTAGTAAAAGGTGTCCCTGCCCATGGCAGAGAGGTTGAAACTAGATAAGTTTAGATAAGACTTTAACTAGGTAAGACTTTATGGTACCTTCTCACTAAAACCATTCCATGATTCTATGATTCTTTTAGACATTTGGGAAGGAATTAGTTTTAACATGTCTCACGTATTAGAAAAAAAGAAATATTCTTTAATCCTGTCATTCAGTAACAAGTTGCTTCTTTAAAAAGTCCATGTAGAGTTACCCTTTCTGACAGTCCTGGTTAGCAATGCTGACTCGTGAGCTCTTTCCCATTAGAAAAAACAGTGGAGCCAGCAGTGCTATCTCCAAAGTGCTATTGTTTGTTTACAGAGAATGTTCATTCCCCAAATCACAGGGGGGAGTGAAAAATATTATGCAATCTTTCCTCACAGCTCTAAATCTCTCCTTACTTCCCTCCTACCCAGAAGTCTCTCTCCCTCTCCTAATGGCTTTTCCTTGGCAATTACCAATGCTCCTGTGGCTGTGTTTGCAACCCTCCTGGTGTAGTCTTGCCCCACTGCTGCCTCTAACGTGAAATCAAACAGAAATCCACTGCAATCAAATGCAATCAATACCTTTGCTTCATCAAGCTCCATGTAAAACCTCTTTGGCCATTGCTGTGCTCTTCTTCCAGTCTTGTCCTGTGCTGTGGGTTTGGGCAGCATCCCTATGACTTCAGTTACCTGTTTACATCTATAAAATTAATGGCCTCTAATTTACACTTACCATATATGAGTAATAGTCAGCAATTACACCTACCAGTATTGACATCACACTGGTCAAAAGGCACAAAAGAGCAGAACAAATGATGGCACTGGATCACTGCTACATATACTAGCATGAAGCAAGAGGATGTCACTCTTTGATTTGTGTGAACTACGTTTACTAGCTGAGATTGAAAATGATTGCATATTTATGATCTGCAGAGGAAAAGACAAACCACCAGAAGGACCTCAAAAGCTCCTAAGCAGACTGGAGTTGAAAAACACAACCTCTCCCACTCAACTATTGCAGCTTCATCCTTATTGTCCACGCTCACTCCCCCAAAGGACTTCTCTCTGAGGAATAAGATTCTTGCTCAGTAAGGCAGGAATGTATTTGCACAATGTTATCCAATATTTACTAACACTGCGATGGCCAGCCTTGCTCAGGGTTTGGTATACAGCAGGAAGAACACAAAAAACCTCAGCTGCAAGTTCCACATGCTTTCTACACAGAGATCAGTCCATCAGCCTTGTTTATTCATAAAAAGAGGTGTCTTCTTTAATGGGCTACCAGGCTTTGCCTTATATAATTACTTGTTCCCGAGAAGAGGAACTGATAGAGGGAAGTAGATTAAGGTGGTAGCTAAGGTCTCTAATTTTCCAGATGCTTCTCAGCCAGCCAAGGAAGGGTCCTTCCAAGGAGCCTGGCTCCTTGTGTGTGTGCTGCCAC
Source organism: Polioptila caerulea (assembly GCA_013397295.1). Classification (NCBI taxonomy): domain Eukaryota; kingdom Metazoa; phylum Chordata; class Aves; order Passeriformes; family Certhiidae; genus Polioptila; species Polioptila caerulea. The sequence continues at coordinate 1,319,211 of VYXF01004078.1, forward strand.
ACCAGTTCAGTGAACTGCAAGACTAAAGGTAACAAAACTCAGGCTTTGTTTCATTTTCTTTGCACTTACTAACTTCTAGCCTGGGTGCTAGGAGGGGAACTTGCTCTGCAAATGAGGAGACAATAAAAGCTACCGTGTAAGTTAACCTTAGGAAAATGCACATATTCCCAATACTTATATCAGACAACCAGGCATCATGAGTGATTTTATCTGGATAGGAAAGGCTCATTCTTGGAATACTAATAAAAGTTAAGTGCCTCCACTTACAACCTTGATGTGATGGAATTCTACTCACATCAAAGTCCTTGAGTGTTGTAACATAATTTGGCCTGGACTTCCCTTAGAAGACATAGGAAGTCCATGGGAAATTATTGCTTAAAAAAGCAACAAACAAAAGAGATGAGTCAGATCTTTGCCAGCATCCCAGCCTGCACCAAGCAGGCATGAAAAAGTTGTGAGACAGCAGCCAGAAACCTACAGTGAGTTATAAGGTTGGACAGAAAATGGCTCTGACAGGCATGGCACAAGCTGACCTTCTGCAGTGATCACAGCCATTCCTTACACAAAGGCATGATGCTCTCAGAAAACCTGGAGCAAGACCGTCTCAGAGCAACACGGAGACCCACAGGTCAAAATTGTTTCCACACTCATGAAATGAAAAAGCAAGCTGGCTTGTCACGGTGGCAGGACGCTGACTGCCGCGCCCTCCGCAGTCTGGCTGAGTTATGGCCCAAGCCCAGCTGACTGGCAGGTATTTTGGCTGCCCAAGGCTGCAAAAGGGACACACACGAGGCAGAGATCAGCTGATGGACTTGGCTTTTGTTGTGTACTAACCACAGAAAACTCCTCCTGCCAGAGGAACAGGCTGGAGAGGCCACTCTGGATTTAAGGCCAGTCGGTGCTAGAGATGAAATGAAATGTGGTTACAGTAAGGGCCTACATTTGGGTTTATTTATTTTCACTTTCAAAACTCATATACAAAATTGACAGGTTGAGCAATATGAGCCTTTAGGGACATTTTCACCAGCTGCACCCCCACTGTTGACTTTTTTTGGTTCTGATCTCTGCCAGAACAGGACAAAAGGCTTCAGAACAACAAAATAAACTTTGAAATTGCTTGGCTGTTTTAGGGAGCTTGAGATTACAAATGCCTGTGGGCTACAGACTTTGGAGAGAAAGTATGTGCTAGCATGCACTGATTTGTTTAAATACAGTACAATTAATCATCAGATTGGACAAAATCTCTGTGATGATTCATCAGCTATTTTTTTTTTCAGATTTGTTTATAATATAGGCCAAGAAATTTTCATTGTTTTAGGTAATTTTCTTTGTAAATTGTAGGCTGCTGACCAGCACCCTGAGGTAATAATGAAAAAACAATAGAAACCAAGCACAATCAACTATTAGTGAAATCTATACAGATACTTATAAGGCAATATATCTATAATTTAAGTACAGTAAGAGATTTATTTTCAAATTATCTGCAACATGAATAAGTTCATTATTACTAAAAATGTCCTTATTATTATCACCATATATTTTAGGTAGGAAACCCAAAATTCAGTGTGGAAGCCAGAAGATGCAGACTCCAAGGTACAATAATGAAAGATTCACTATACACACAACCCTCCTAAACCCACACGGGGAAATCTCCATGATCCCAAGAGACTGAAGGCTGCTAAGCTATAGGAAACTGCCAAAGGTCAGGAACAGAGAGATTTAAGTGAGTACATACAAGTGCAAGCTGTAGCTTTCCCCATGCTTTGGCACAGTCCAACCCCTGCCACAGAAGGAAGGTTCAGACCACAGCCTAAAGCAAAGCTTTTGGATCCTTTTCCTATCTGCCCAATTATTAACGTCCATCACTATTTTTAGCAGGTTTGTTTTTTTTTTCCCTCCAGGAAAAGTGCAATTACACTGTATCCTCTCTTACCTGCTAGCTCATTTCAACAAATTTATCAGAAAGGCAAAGGTCTCAAAGATGTTTGTTCTCATACCCTTTTATGAAAATTACTGTTGAGATAAAGAGAAAAGATAAAGGGGTTCATGTCCTCACCACTCTGGGGAGGGGAACATGGACCTTACTCTGACAATTATTCTGACAGCTGCCCACCTAGAACCTACTCTAGTACCTACTCAGCCCTTGCTAGCAGAGCCTTAGAGCTTTCCTGGGCTGCAGGAATAAGCAGAAGGCAGAGAAAAGGAGGGAAAAAAGGTGACTGTAGAGGAAACCAAGTGAAAAAACAGAATAGTTATGGGGCAGGATCACAAAGGCACAGATAGGAAATCAGAGGGAACAGCAAGCAGAGTACTGAAAGTTGTGCTCACTGCTCCCTAAGGAAGAGGCAAGGGAAGGGAGGAGCACAAGCTGCAGTGGGTGGCTATGGTGAAGCACAGGTGGATATGAAAAAAGGATGAAGGGGATGTGGAAAGGAACATAAGGTTTCACAGATAGGAAATGTTAGGGGAGAGTGGACAGAAACCAGGAGGAATCTCGGATTTATTTACTTTGCTAGTCAGGCATCAGCCTGAAGCATAAATATCCTTTCCTCATCTCCAGGGGGAAGTTGATGGAGAAAGACCAGCTCAGTACCTATTGTTATTGGTCATTATGCAACACAGTGAAAAGGCAGAGGATTGGAATCAGGTCCCCAGTAGATCTCTGCCATCCACATTCTAGGATTAAGGCAAGGGGCAAGCAGACCCATGCTCCTTTTGGCTTGTCATAAGCTGCTTTTCCCTACTGTATTCTCAGGACTGGATTCTCTGGTTGAACCAGAGAACTGCCAAGTCATAGCATAATTCGGGGATTAAATCCTCCTTGTATTTTAAAACTTGACAACCCCAAATTTCCCAGTGTCCTTTCCAGCAGTGGTGTTTCAACACTGTTTAGGGGGACCTCTGAGAAGGTCTGTCTGTGTAAGGATCAGGCTGCTGGAGCCAAGGACTGGGTAAGAGCCAAGCACGCCTGCAGTATGGGGTCTGACTCTGGCTTACTGCAGATCTTCCTTCTTGCTAATGTGCAAGAGGGAGAGGGAAAGACCAGACTGCTTTCTGTCACCCACAAATAAATTTACAGGTGCAGTTGGGTAAAGACCAGGCATTGAGATGAGACATAAGTTTCCACTATCCAGGGAATTCACCAACCAGCAAGTGTGGGCATTTCCCAAATTCAGTAATCTTTGCTGCATTTAAGCTCATCACGCACAAGGGGCTTGATATTCTTTGCTCAAAAACAATTTTAAGTGTTGGAAAATTTGACTCAGCCTTGATTTTCCTCTCCCTTTTTGGAGGTTCAGTCCTACACCTGACCGTGTGCTGGACCCTTGAAGTATCTCAGAAACTGGAAGATTACAAGACTACAAAGGGAAGCACTGAGATGGTGAATCAATGCTGTTGCTCAGTTGATTTTGACCAAGGAGCCCTTATCTGTTTCACTACTAAGCACACAATGTATTCTGTTCTACTTGATAGTGCAGAGGTTAAGGTGGGATCAAAAACCCCTGGGAAGTTAAATTAAGTCCTGCCCTGATTATATTTCCTTCCTGTGCTGTACAAATTCTTCCAGGACCCACACCTTCCCTTTAAAAGTGCACGGCAGGGAGCCCCAAGAATGAACACAGGATTAGAACAAAGTTTGACAAAGAAAAGGAAGATTATTTGGAAAATACTAGAGAAATCAGCTTCCAGACAAATGAAATATAACCTGGTATGCTTTTAGTGAATCCACCTCATAAAAAAAAATCTAATTTTTGCCATAAATTGCAGCAAATACAAAAAATAGCAGCAGCTTTTATACAAATTCTTCCACAGTATCACAGGATCAGAGAACTGTTTGGTCTGAAGGGGACCTTAAAGATAATCTAACCATGGCAAACCATCTAATCATGGCAAACCTCTTGCCGTGGGCACGGACACCTTCCCCTACACCAGGTTACTCAGAGCTCCATCCAATCTGGCCTTGAACACTTCCAGGGATGGTGCAACCACAGATTCTCTTGGCAACCTATGCCAGTGCCTCACCACCCTCATAGTCAAAAACCTCTTCTATCTTATATCTAATCTAAACCTATCCTTTTTCAGTTTAAAACCCCTGCTCCTTATCCTATTCCCATATGCCCTTGTGCAAGCCCCCCTCCAGCTTTCCTGGTACTGCAGGTGCTATAAGGTGTCCCTGGAACCTTGCCTTCTCCAGGCTGAACAACCCCAGCTCTCTCAGCCTGGCTTCACAGGAGAGAATCTCCAGCCATCTGGGAATCTTTGTGGTCTTCTCCTAAATCTTTACGACAAGTCCATGTCCTTTGTGTTGGGTCCCCAGACCTGGACACAGCACTCCAGATGGGTCTCACTGGAGCAGACAGAGAGGAGAATCACCTCTCTTGCCCTGCTGGCCATGCTGCTTTGGATGCAGCCCAGGACACAGTTGGCTTTCTGAGCACGATCCATGGCTGTTCCACAGCCCAATGGATACTGCTGTCCAAGGTTTTCATGACAGTCAGCATCATTTCCCCTCAAATTTACATCCTGGTATTCAATAGTCTAAATAATTCTTCTCCCTCCTCCCTGTCTTTGGCATTTTTTGTTTGAGGTGGGGTTGTTTCTTGTGGCAGCAGCATAGATTTATGCCAGATCAAAGGGGAACACATTCTCTTGTATTTCCTTCACCAGGTCAACCTCTTTCTTTTGGACAACTCCACCTCTTCCTTCGAGCTTCTCTTGGTAAATCACGGAATTTCAACAGACTTAAATCTAAATCACCTCTGACAGGAGCACGAAGCCTGACCTTCATAAATTAACATGAAATTTGCTGTTAACTTCTGTGGGCCTGACATTTTACCTCATGCCCATAACAGTTTCTTGTGGTTGTTGGAGCCAGTGCATACACATTTTTCTTAGGAAATGTGAGGAAAAGAGAGAGAGAGAAGACTGGAGATATGGAACAAGGAGCACTGACTTTTTTTTCCAATAAAAGACTAAGTCATTTTTCACTCCCTTTTTCACTCATTGCAATGTAGAACTGTGTTACAGCCTCAAAACACCAACTGTGTCCATCCCATTCCCCAGCCTGCATGGAACCTCAGATCAGGGCCAATACCCCAGCTCTTTTCTCTTTATGCCCCCAAAACAATCTGTGCTTTTCTCCACATTTTGAAAAACACTTCAGTGAAGTGCAAACAGAGAAGGGACAAGGAGAGGGGTACAGCACACTGAAAAGACTTGCCTGAAGAAAGTGAGGGGAGAGAGAGAGCAGTGGGAACATTTGAATTACTTTGCCAGCTCTCAGAAGTTCCAAACAGGCTGAGCCATTTTCAGCAGCCTTGGGCTCCCTCTGCATGAACCACTTTCTCCTTACCTATTCCAACCATGGCCTTTTCCCTCTCATTCAATAATCTTGTCCTATACCAAAGACTGTCTCCCATCTATTTGTCCTGACAGCCTCTTCAGGGCTTCCTGACTACTCATGGTCTCTGTGAGACTTTTCACAGACTTTGCCTCCCCTTCAGCCAGTTACAGGACCTGTCTTGGGGTGGCTGTGGCAATGTTACCTAAACACACTGTTAAACACATTCCTCTTCTCATGCATTGACTTCAGCTGCCTCTGGAAGAAGCATGAACCAGGCTGGTGGCAACAAGAGAAGTTATGGTGACTGGTGTTTTTACAAGAACTAGAGATTGTCTAAAGGGGTTTCAAAACAAACTTTCAGGACAATAATCCAAATCCAGTCTTCCCACTCACTTCTGGTCTCCAATATTTATGGAAGACAGAATGGAGACAATTCTGTGGTTAGGGACAAGTCTATGGGATTTATACTTTTGTTCTAATTCCATTTGGTTAAAGCGTCCAGAAATGGCAGGTAACTTTACCTCCTGCTGCTCAGACAGCATAATATTACAAAAAAAAGTCACTCATCAGAGCCAGACTTGCTGACAAGACAATTCTGTAGATTGACTGATGTTTCATTTACTCATTTTTCATCAGAGACACAGATCATTATTCTGTCAGACCTAATTTTCACACCAGCTGCATTCTGTTAGCTTTCTCCAGGTTCAGCTTAATCCCAACATGTTTTGCATTGTTCTGCAAGCAGTTCTCAAGGATATTTACATTTGTAGAAAAAAAAAAAAGTGAACTTTGGCAAGCTTTTTCTGTCCCCATGACCCTTCTCCACTGGTGATATAAGCACCTTTTCCAGTCCTATGTCAGGGGATGCCAAAGGCTTTTGAGGAGCAGCTGACAACTTTATACTTTCAAATACCACAATGTTTATGAAACAACCAGTGTCTTGAGAGACTGTGGTGTTATGCCACTGTAATAAACTACCCCTCACCATCACAGAAGAAATAAAACCCTGATTCCATGCCCTAAGTTTCTTCTTTACTATCTCTTTGTGAAGAAGTATAGTACTTTTCAAAGATACTGTCACAATTAAAAGAGATCCTCAGGCTTAAAACACACCTTTTAAATAGCATTGCACATATTCAGTCCTGTGCTCCATTAGGACCCTCACAGTACTCATTAAGTGCATTTTACATTAAAGAAAAAGAGTAAAAAAGGAAAAAAAGTCAAAATACTATCAAGCACTTTTTTTTGGTAAAGGTTTTGTGTCTTTACTCTAAAGCAAAAAGGACTCTCAACCACAGTCTGAAAGCTTGTAGAGACGGTAGAAGCATTTCCTAAGGAAATGGGGACTCAGTCTGTTAGTGGGATCAAAGAACCAAGATTCCTGCTTCCTTCTTTCCTTCATTTAGTGTCTCAAAGTTGCAAGCCCTGCTCTGTTACATTTCATTCTTTCTTTTAACAAACTTCTAATAAGGGGCTCCTGGGCTTTGAAAAGCAAACACTTCAAGGCCCATGTTCCTTAGTACCTAGGACAGCCTGTCCTTTGCTTGAAGCCAGTTTTGTTATCACTGCTGCTGAACATCAGCAAACCTGCCCTCCTCATGCCTTGAGCAGCTTGCTTCTGCTTCAGCACATCAGCACAGCTCCTGCCCAGGTGGCAGTGAACTGTTTTTTTGGATTACTGCCAGCCTGGTCCCAAAAGGACTTGGATCTGCCCAGATTTATCCTTGAACCATCACTGCACAGCAGCATGGACATCTGTGGAGGCACAGGGGTGGTGGGAGGGAGGAGTGAAGGGATGCCAGGGATAGATTGCAGGAAACAGACTGCAAAGCTGCATGTGTGCAGACATAGGACCTGAAGCTGTACAATTCTGCAAGAAATCCCCCTTATGCATGGATCATCCTTGATCATCATCCACTGCAACAGACTTAGTCTTTATATGAAACAAGTCTTGTCACCTTGGGACTCTATTTTCAGTCATCCTTTGGCCTTGACAATGTGCATACATTTGGGTCCCCTCATCACCATTACAGAACTTCTGAGTCTAAGAGAGCAATGGATTTTCAGAACAAAACTGCAACCACAAGACACAGAATGAGGAGGAGCATAACTGAGAAGTCCCCAAGAAATGAGCATGTTTGCCTAGTCCCAGTCCTGTACTCCTAATACTGGCCACAGCTGCAGATGGGACCTGTGCTTAGGAAGACTTCTCTTTGGACATGTTAGTTTTCTTTTGTAATTTAGCATGGTGTAATGACAGAAGAGAGATTTTGACAGGGTTCTTAATCATTACTGCAAAAGAAGTGCTATTTCTTAGTACTTTCACCTGTACTTAAAAATTACATATTAATTTATATTTCTTATTTCAAAAGTTCAAAATATAAAATGAAACAGTACTTTAGCCTGAAGGCTGTAATGCTATTACAAGGTTTTAAATAAACAAATATTGTTAAATCATCAGGGAGCTGGCTGGAGAACAAGATAGGAAAAATGTATTCAACACAGACACCTTCCAGCAAAAACTTCAGAGCTCTTAAGTAACAGTGCCTGGATGCAAGTTTTATAAATTTTATGGTTCCACCTCTATTTCAGTCATTCTAAACCTCCGAGGCTTAATCACATAGGAAGAAGTCTGAGGTCAATGGAAAAAAATCCTGCCTGAAGAATTTAAAGCAATGAGTAAAGAGAAAGGCAGCAGGAGTTCAGGGAAGGCAGATAACCTGCTGGGGCATCAGGAGCTATGCCTGGCCCACCAGAAAAAGTGGGGAAACTGTGGGCATCATAGATAAGCATGAGAAGAGTTGAATGCTTGCAAGTGTTTTTGTTCCTAGTAGCTCTTTTCTAGTGTTAAATATAGAAAGCCTGTTCATTTAGACTGCTGGCTGGATAGCTTTTTGAAAGAAAAGAACACCAGGTGTCTTACTCCATTTGGAGCAGACAAATCTGCTAGCAGGGAGTATGCTGGACCCCTGACCTGGAAGGAGAACTCTGTCCACTGGCCCCATAAAAGTGCAGCTTAGAGAGGTTCACCCTTTAGGGTTTGTATATAGAGACTAAGAAAGGGAAAAGAGGCATTGAGTCCTGCAGTCACAATGGTATCTGACAAACAAAACCTGCAGCCATGTAAACATAGATAAATGTGCTCTGATATATGATTCTGAGAGAAGCCCTGCTGGACATCTTGGGACTGTTTTTAGATGCTGTTGTACAAGACCTGCTTTGTAAGCAAGTTACATGCACTGTAATCTTTCCAGGCTCAGCATTCAAGTATAAAGCCAAGCACCAATGGGGCTGAGAAAGATCCCAGCATGGGGAAGAAGCTAATTGTGTCCAGAGGTTGCTGCTGCTGTGGCCACAGACAGACTGCACAATAAGCTGTGCTATATGGGCACATGCATCCATGCTGGAGCACAATGTGGGGTTTTAAAATGGAGATTTTAGCAGAAGTATTGGCATCCTACCTTGAACGATGCGTCTTGCAGGCCAACTCCTAATGTACATAATATGCTCCAGGACAGAAAATATATACTCCAAGACAGTAAGAGTCAGATTGAAAAGAATAGCACATATAGACACTTCCCATTTTAGCCTCATTGCTTTACATGATACAACAGTTCTTTTCTTTTCACAACAAAACCATTCTTCTGCTAAAACGACCTTGATTATAATCAAATCTGAAGCTGGGCAGAAATCAATTCTCTATCTTCAGGGAAACAAACTTTCCACGACAGGAAATCCAGTGTACTAAGGACATGGTCACTTGCTCTTTCCTGCAGAAGCCATGGGCTGGAATCCAGAAAAGACCCAGCCCAAATTTAGCAGCAAAACTTGGATTATGAGGACAGACATTACATATCACATTGGCAAAATAATGTGGAATTAAAACATGAGAAAGACGTGAGTTACAGGAAGGGGAATTCTCCAACAGAAACAACTGGAGAAAGAGTTCAATATGTGGAAAGATATCCCTGCTTTCCTGAAGATAACAATGGATGGAAAATAAAAGAAGCAAAGCTCCCAAATATTGTTTTAACCTATTGCAAGGTAAAGGCAGCCGGGAGGCAAAGACACAGTGGGTGTACAGGAATTGCTGCATGAATATTGATTACCTGAGGATCAGCAGTTGCTGCATTAATATTGATTAGCTGAGAACCAGCAGTGTGCTCTTCTCTGCCTGACAGTGCTCACCACCTGGAGACACAATCTGGGCTCTCTTATCTCTGCTACCTTTCATTCATGCCCAGAAGAAGTTAATGTCCTTCCTCTATACAAAGTGCAGATCCTTCTCTGGTTTCCTCATACACAGAGGAGGAGGAGGAGGGAATAAGATCAAGGCTTGGATAGATGAATGACTGCACCACAGCCCAGCAGATCCACAAGCTGTGCCATCAGGGCACAGAACACAATTACCTGGCACAGACACAATCCAAAAGGCAATCACATGAGGAGCAGCTCATGTGAAGGAATACACTGGCTTTATTAAGAATTTTCATCACAAGCAGGAAGCAAGCATGTTTGCCAAGATAATCTTATACATAAAACGTTATTAATTCTCTTGTCTACACAGCCCTTACATCTTTGAGGTGTGCCTCAGGGACCCCCTGTGACCTAAACTCAGTAGAACTTGCCTCAGTTGCCCCATTTGTAGCACTATTCTCAGCTGAAACTGCAGTCAACCCTCATACTTGTGAAATGCTTTGAAAATGGTATTAATCCTTTACTTTGCAAATTTCTATAGCAAAAGCTTAAATGTTCATCTGACTACTGGTACACTTCAAGGACAAAAAAAAAAACAACCTAAAAGCCTGCAAAGAAAACTGAATTGTACCATTGAATTTTCAGGCTAGGTTAAAATGTACTTCAGAAAGCTAACAAGGGATTTATCTAAGCATTAATCATTAAAAAGAATTATGCAGAATGAGGTCTTCCAACATGGTACAGAGTGTTTAATGTTGCATGAATTTATACAGTGACTGTTCTGAGCAGAGAGGGAGGCACTGATGCAGAGCATCATCTATGAAGATGATTCTAGTGGGGTAGTTTGTGGAAATGCAAACAGAAGTTCAAAATCACCACAATGTATCCAAAACCCAACAATTACTCCAACAGCATTGCAGAGGGCACTCTGTGCTCCTGAGACAGCAGATGGGGAGGGGTGCAGCCCTAAGTTCAGCAAGCTGTTTGGGGACTGTACAGCACTGTTTGAGAACAAAACCACTCTGTTCACTGTTTAGAGGAAGAAGTCAGAGCTATTCTCAACTCCCCAACTCATCATCAAATGTACACACACGAAGCTGCTGGCTGGTTCACTTTTTGATGAGGGACTGAGTTTTGGATGTTTTGGGCCACCCACCGATGGTGTCGATACAAAAGAAACATTCACACGAAATTAAAAAAAATGCAAACACAGTCTCTTCACTCACCGTGGTCTCCTGAAAGCCAAACCATAGTGCTGACAAGCCAGGCCAACTGTTGGGGTGTAAACTATGGGCATGAATTTCTCAATATCAGAGGTCAGCACTCGGTAAAAAAGCTTCTCATTCCTGTCTTGCAATGTCATAAGAATAATATACCTTTAAAGTAATAAAAAACCAGTTACATATCAGTATTTACGGTATTTCACAGTTTCACAAAAAGCAGTCATTGGCTCACTCAGCATGCACTCAGTTCTCCCAGGCCCTGACATTCCTTTGTGCTACATCATGGGCAGGTACTTGGGCAAAAATTCCTAGAGGGCTTGGTCAGCTCCACCATCCTCAGTGACAGCTCACAAAGACTCAGAAAGGCTGGCCGTCACACCCAGGCACAACCTTAGAATTTTGAAATTTGCATCAAAAGGCATCATACACAGCTATCAATATATAATTTTCAAGATCAACATAGATATTTATGACACAGAAAAGCCAATGCAATTGGTCTAGAGGGTAAGAGTCCTGCTGCCTCAGTGCTCAGATCAACAGCAGCTGTGAGAGATGGAGATGCAAATCCTACTGCCCATCACAGCAGGAACCAAACAGCATCTTCCATCAGTAACCCTGATGAACAATGAAAACTCAGAAAGATTAGCCAATACAACATTCCTTCTGTTTATATTTTTTCCTACACAGTGACAGTTTTTTTCTGTTCTTCCATCTAGTGTTCTAGTGAAAGTATTGGGGAGCATACAGACAGGTACATGAACTACATGTGTTCACCCTACCTTCAGTGAAAAGCTCTGCTTTTTTCTTGCACCCAAAGTATATCAGAACTCTCCAGTAATATCAAACTGAAAGATGGTAACATCAGTGGACCTGCTGGAGCAGGTCCAGAGGAGGGTCAAGATGATTAGAGGGCTGGAGCACCTCTCCTATGAAGGGAGGCTGAGAGAGTTGGCATTGTTCAGTCTGGAGAAGGGAAGGTGCTGGGGATATCTAGTGACTTCCAGTACCTATAGAGGGCCTAAATAAAAACTGGAGATGGACTTTTTACAAAAGCATGTGTTGACAGGACAAGAAGGAATGGCATCAAACTGAAAGATGGTAGGTTTAGTTTAGATATTAGGAAGAAATCTTTTGACTGTGAGCGTGGTGAGGCACTGGCACAGGTTGCCCAGAGAAGCTGTGGATGTCCCAGCCCTGGAAGTGTTCAAGACCAGATTGAATGGGGCTTTGAGCAACCTGGTCTAGTGGAAGGTATCCCTGTCCATGTCAGGGGGTTTGGAAATGGATGATCTTTATGGTCCCTTTAAACCTGAACTACTTTATGATTCTGCTGCTGGAGAGTGTGGACAGCTGGAAAAAAGTGACTCAGAGGGAAACGTGTATATTAAAGCAGAATCCACAATTTTTCCTTGAGGCTTTAAAGGACTGAAGAGTAAAGGGGGAAGGGAGAGAAAATAAGAAGCTTTTGACATACTTGTCTAGATCGTTAGATTGCTTTTCAAAGTTTTTCATCACACGAAGGACTTGAATGTCTTGGCTCAGGAAGCAAGGAGGAAGGAGGCCATGAATTCCCAGCTGCAGCCTTTCTTCAAGTGTAAAAGCCATTCCCTGGGAAGAAAAAGGAAGGCACATTCAAATGGCATAACATGCACTACCAGCTAGAATATCCAAGAAGAAAGCAAGCACGCAACAGCACATGGCCCCTGTGGGGCTGGAGGCAGTCCTGCCCTGCAGGGAGTGTGGGGTACAGACCACCCAGGCCTGCAGCTTCTGGATTAGCTGTCCAACACCAGTAGTGCTTTAATGACTCTTTTGCCATCTGAATTTGGTTTATTTCTATAGTGTTTGTGACTTCATAGTGTACATATCCTTAGTGTTTCTTTCACTTCATACTCTTTTTATATTACTTCATTAGCTCATGCCTACTAGTTTCCATGGCCTTCCCGGAAGTCCAGTGATCATGTTCCTCTACAGATCATATAACATGTGTAGAATCATGGAGTCATTTAGGTTGGAAAAGACTTCAAAGATCATCAAATCCAACTGTTAATCCAGCACTGCCAAGTCCATCACTGAATTATGTCCATAAGCATGACGTATACATGGCTTTTAAATACTTTCAATACGTACGGTGACTCCACCGCTTCCCTAGGCAGCCTGTTCCAATGCTTGATGACACTTCACATGAAGAAATCTTTCCTAATATCCAATACAAACCCTTCTTGGTGCAACTTGAGACTGTCCCCTCTCATCCTATCACTTGTTACCTGAGAGAAGAGACTGACCTCCACCTGTCTACAATCATCTTTAGGTGGCTGGAGAGAGCAATAAGGTCCCCCCTTACGCTCCTTTTCTCCAGGCTAAACACTCCCAGCTCCCTCAGCCACTCCTNAACCCTTCTTGGTGCAACCTGAGACTGTCCCCTCTCATCCTATCTATCACTTGTTACCTGAGAGAAGAGACTGACCTCCACCTGTCTACAATCATCTTTAGGTGGTTGGAGAGAGCAATAAGGTCCCCCCTTATGCTCCTTTTCTCCAGGCTAAACCCCCCCAGCTCCCTCAGCCACTCCTCATCAGACTTGTGCCCCAGACCCTTCCCCAGCTCCATTGCCCATCTCTGGACATGCTCCAGGCCCTCAGTGTCTTTCTTGCAATTGAAGGGCCCAAAACCAAACACAAGATTTGAGGTGTGGCCTCACAAGTGCTGAGTACAGGGCTATAGTCACTGCCCCGGTCCTGCTGGCCACACCACTGCTGATCCAGGCCAGGATGGCATTGGTCTTGCAGGACCCAGCACTTCATTTTGTTGAACTTCATACAATTTGCCTTGACCCATCAATCCAGCCAGTGCAGATCCCTCTGCAGAGCCTTCCTGCCTCCATCAGATCAACACTCCCATCCAACTCGGTGTCACCTACAAACTTAATGAAAGTTCCCTTCACTCCCTTACCTATCTTTATCATCGATAAAGATGTTAAACAGAACTGGCCCCACTACTGAGCCCTGGGGAACACCACTGGTGACCAGCCAGCAGCTGGATTTAACCCCATTGACCACCACTCTGGGCTCAGCCACCCAGACAGTTTTTTACCCAGCAAACAATGCACTTGTCCAAGCCATGAGCAGCCAGTTTCTCTGGGAGAATGCTGTGGGAAACAGTGGCTTTTAGTAAAGCCCAGGTAGACAACATGCACAGCCTTTCTTTCATCCACTGAGTCACTGCCATAGAAGGAGATCAACTTGGTCAAGGAGGGCCTGCTTTTTGCAAACACATGCTGCCTGTACACACATGCTGATCCCCTGGTTGTCCTGCACATGTCGCATGATGGCTCTCACGATGACCTAGCCCATATCCTTCCCCAGCACCAAGGTCATGCTGACAGTTCTGCAGTTCTCTGGATCATGCTCACAGCCCTTCCTGCAGATGGGCTTCACATTTACTAACCTCCAGATAGCAAAGATTTATATTTGGGTACTACATAGTATACCTAACTCATCCACTACAGTTACCTACTAGTTTACCACCAGACACAGTTTATTAATGGCATCTTAGCAGTGCAGAAGACAGGCCATGCAGGATGCTTTCTCAGTGCTAGTGTACTGTTTTGAATACAAGGAGCACACGAAGTGCCACAAGTCTTATTTTACTGTAACTGACACTGTCCCACAGCTGGAGCTCAACTGCTGGACTTTGTAGGATGACCCTGCTCTTACAGGACAAGGTCACATTTCCTAGGAAGAAGCCTGAGCATGTCCTGCTCCCATGCATGCAGGGGCTGATGCTCCAGACCTCCAACAGTGCCCTGTGCTGGACTCAGCCCAATGAACAGCAACGGTAAATGCATTCTGCAGTCTGTGAAGGAGATTATAACAGTCTTTAATTAATGGTATTTCTGCTATGCTGATAGCAGATTAGACAGCAGGATGGCAAAAAAACATTTTCAGGAGTGTCTGAGGAGCTTAAATCCTAATTACTCTTAACTAACAAACTGGTTCCTATCTTGACGAACAGCTGGTAGTGAAATATTCAAAATCTGTAATTATTGAACTACATCTACTCAAGCACATACACTTGACAAAATATTAATGAGCAGCTTTACGGCTGCATAGCAACTAAACTGCTGTTTTCTACCATGAATTTTTGAGAAATTTCCACATTTTTCTGTGACCAATAACTGCTATCATTGGCAGAGAAAAAATGAGGACGTATCTTGATGAACTTGGTTTTGGCAACTCTCTTTCCCCTCCTATTGCTTGGTCCCATCCATGTGCCATCCCAGTGGTTGTGCCAGTACAAGCATGTGGAGCAAGAGGAAATACCTGGCTTAAAAATAATTGTGTCACTTGATCTCAGGGCAGCTCCCCTAGCTGATGACACCACAGATGGCTCTACAGACATTGGCAAACCTGGGCACAGCCACTGGGGACATACGGCTGAAGCTGCTGGAAGAGCCATTCACTTGTTTGTGGTGCAGATGCTGGCAGAAATGTTTGTCAAACTATCAGCAATGCCAAGGAACCTGTGCCAAGATAGAGGGAAGGACTGAAACTAATCTTCCTGTTTGCCAGATCCATGCTTTTTACATGTGTACTACGACGCTCCTGTCATTAGTAAAACATGCAAATTGAAAGAAAAAGAAAATCTTCATGTCTTTTAGAAAAGTTATTCAGCCTCCAGGATAGCTGAAAACAATCTTTATCTCACAAGCATTTTCATAGGAATTTTTTCTGCTCTGAATCAAGTAATTTCAAAAATCTTTGCTGTAAGAACATAGCAGAGAGAAACTCTTCCTCTTCCAGGCAGCAGATGTGGAGTCAGCAGTTGCCTGGGAGGTGGGGGACCAGAATTTTGCTGCCAAGCCCAGAAACAGCATTGATGTCTCCATGGTCATTGTTGAATGTTGTAACTAGGACATGTGTGTTTCTGCTGAAATGCCTGACATTTCTGACCCAAATTTCCCTCCTGGACAAGAGAAACTTTCCCCCAAATGAGTTTCATAGCAAAAATGTACATTCCCACAAGATAAAGTTCAAGTTTTTGTAAGTCATCATTTCTGAATTAAAAAAGAGGCAACAAGTTCTCATCAGAAAACTTGTAATCATCTGCATTCTCCAGGCTGGAGACTTCTTAAGTACTACACTAAGATCAACACTGGATATCAGCTCTGTGTCTGCATTTGGCTTTACATTCCCACTATTATATCACAGCAGATAAAATACAGCAACTGTCAATGTCAAAGTTTATCTACAATGAATGTGTAAAAAAGAACATAATTTCAAACCATTTACTTCCTCTGACCTTTGCACATGGAAGATAGATAATGGGTGACACAAATATTTGTCAATATAGAGAAATACTCTACTTGCTTGTTAAGAGAAAAATCATATCAAAGACTGGCCTAACAGGGTGTCAGACCTGACCCCTGCTCACACCCTAGAACAGAAATGAAACCAGCAAACACAGTAAACCAGCAGTGGTTACTCTTCTGAAAGGGGCAGAAAGGGCAGAAACACAGTATCCTTGGCATTTCTGCATCCAACCACTGAAAATCTTCTTGTGGTAATTTTTCAATAGGAAATAAAGTCCTTTCAGTGATTTTCCACACAATAAAACAGTGACAAGTTTTAATATTTCATCAAATGATCATACATCCAATACAAGAAAAACTTTCTGTAGTTCAGCTCATTTCTATTCCAAATAATACCATGATGCCTTACAGAAACAACAGCCTGAATGGCCACTACAGTGACTCGTTCTTGTTTGCTGGATTGGAGTCTGCCTGAAGGACATCTCCAAACTGCTCCAACAGCTCAAACTGTTTAAACACAACCACAGCTGAGCTATTAATAGTCCAATAAGCATGGCAATAGTGACACACAACATCCCTAACTCACTGCAGTTCTGCATTTATTGCAGTTCTGCATTTATCTGAACGAGTCACACCAGTATAAGCATCTTCATACTGGAGCAATTGCAAACACGGGTGATGAGGAACTTGCTGCTTTCACAACCAGTTAAATCTCAAAAACGCTTTCCAGTACAGAGCCAGTCCATCACCCAGTGCCTCTGTGGCAGGGCTGGGAGTGGAACAGAAATTGCTGGCTCTAACATTAAGGCTGCTTTCTGAAGTTTCTGTGAAGGCCTAGGAGTAGGACCCCATGGTGAGGTGGTTATATTCACTGAAACAGCACAGCGTGAAATGAATCTGGAAACACATTCTGCCCCAGATCAAAAGCTCAAATTCACTGAGGTATTGCTATGTTTAAGATTAAAGCTTTTAGACTTGGATTTTTTTTAAGACTGCCTGAAAGCCATATTGTACCTCTCTTTTTCTGGTCTTGAAAGGTCTAATGATTAGATGATGAGCCACAACCTTGCAGAGCTAAAGCCAGGTGCTCCAATTCAATTTTAAATGTATTGGAAACGAGTTGGCATGGAGAGGGCAGATGCTATGTCACTAACCAAAAACAAAGGCAAAAATATCAGCTGCCCACAAGGCTTCACGCTACATAGAGGCTAAGTGAGGGGTTTTGTTCTGAAAAAGGCTTACTGCAAATAACCTCAAATGCTTCTGTTTTCTTATTGCTGACAGCACCAAGTCTGTTATGTGGCAGGTCCCTCTTTGCTGTTCAATTCCATAAAAGCCACTTATTTTGGAAACTGAAGGGTGAAACCAATCCACAGATAATTATTAGTTTTATCCCTGCCTGCACTTTCTAGCAGTGAGAAGGGAATGTTTCACTCAAGGCTGGATACAAGCAGGGGGAATGCTGGCAAGGTTTGTTTATAATTTACTCATTATAGATCAGCCTTCTGTAGGTGGGAATAAGGACAAAAATGATAGTTCCTATGGTATTAGAAAACTGTTTTTAATGTAATGGGTGCCTAATCAAGGGCTGAATTATTCTTTAGCTAGTGTAGAACATCTTGAGTCCAGTGTAACTGAGATAATCTCCAGCTCCCGAGCATCTTTTTGGAGCAAAGCCTTGGCTTAGTGCATCTATTCACTACATCCCTGTGCTGTAGAGAGCAGTGAGCAGCCACAGCACAGGGAGGACTGTGGGACTTCTTGGATGGCCACACCAAGGGATTCATGCAGTGTATACAGCCCTAGGCCATTGCCCTCCGTGATGCTGGGACTCCAGCTGCAGTTCTCAGATGAATTTTGGGACCACATCCTTCATCCATGCAAGTGAAAGCTGGTTTGGCAGCCTCTGAGCTGAGTAAACAAGTGAACACCTCCAACCCTTTGGCAACAGTTCCTGGAACCGGGAACTTCCTAGTCTGACTAGAGCAGAGGGCTGGAAGGGCACACTGGGGAAATACAGAGACAAGAGCAGGTGCAGTTAATCTACTTCTCCTTTACCATTAGTACGTCAACAGCTAGACTAGGGAAGACCTAAAAGTCAGGGAACTTAACAAGCTTATGCTATACAGATTTTTCCTGTAATGTGTTTTCCATAGATATTTCCACCTGTCCAGTTTTATGGTAGGAATGTACTTTGACTATCTGCAAGCAGAAGTTCCTGCCATAAGGGGTCAGCACCAGAAGCTAAACTAATCCCCACAGAGACTGCACATGGGCTGGGGAGCAGAGAGCAACAGCAGAAAATATCCATTTTCTACATGGAGAAAGATTTTTCTACAGAGGTCAGATTCTACAGTGACCTCCTTGACTCCAGCTGACTTCACAGTGCTCCTTCTCAGCTACTCAAGCTTCTCCTTCTGGTGAGGATGGACTGACAGGCACTGCACTCCACCCTCAAAAAGCTGTATTGAAAATATTATTTGCAAAAGAAGAGTGAAGGAGGGACATCAGAGGGGCAATTCTTTTTTTTCTCATTTTAAAGTTCTTGTAGCTTCATATTACCTTTAACTTGGATGTGTTTGTGCTCTTAAGCTTAGGAAAAACCCAAACCTGTGTTGCTTTGGGGTATGGGGAAGACATCTCTGAAATCTGGAAAGAAGAATCCCCTCTGTGTCTTCTCAGCAGTTATTGCTGGGCAAACCTTTTGCTGACTGTGATTTACAAACTTCTCACAATGTCTGTTCCTCTTTCTGAGTTCACAGTCACTAGTTGAAAAATCCCTCACTCTCAGTTACAAAATTATATAATAGTGGATTTTTAATCCTTTCATATTGTTCTTCCTTCCTCTCCCACAGAGCCTGGGAACACTATTAAAAACTCCAAGACAAAGATAATTAAGCAACGCAACTCAACTTTGTGTTTGTTTTAGTTCCTGGGGGAACCATCTTTAATGAGGTCCTCTAATTCAATTACAATGCAAGTTGTCCCTACTATTAATGAGGTTTTACCAGTAACTCTTTTGTTTTGTGCAAGTAACTTTTCTTCACTGGATTACATTTCTATTATTCTTCTCAGTGACTTTTGATTTACACCAATGTAAGACTGAGCAGAACTGGAACATGACAAAGCCCCAGTGCCAGAGGGACCTGATCCTGCACAGTCTAACCTCACAGAAGTAAACTCTTTCCTGGTGAGGACGTTCCTGGTGCAAGATGTAACAGGGTCCCAGGCAAAAAGCAGCAAAGCTGTGCTGTTCTCACGCAGGAGGTTTTCTTCAATAAATAAAACTCATAGAACAAATGTCTTTAGAGATTTATTCATTAATCCATAGGAGGAACTGCAGTGCTAAACTCCTCAAGCCCTGCACTCTGATTTCAAACTGCAGGGTACAGCTCTATACCAAAGTTAGTAGAGAACTCATTATGAATCCCTGCAGTTTGTCAGCCTCCAGGGCAGCAATTTGTTCTCCATATTAAAAAAATAATAAAACCTATATGCTAGAGACTTTATGTGTTTTGTCTGAAAATAAGTTTCTGTTGCATTGAGAAAAACAGATTTTAAAAGATGAATGAGACAAAATTCTCCAAAGAACAGATTGTTTGGCACACTTGCTTCTTCCCATAAAAGCAATATCAAGATCCTCACAAAGTTCTAGCCAAGCTAATGAGAATATTTCTTTGGCTCTACGGAGAGGTAGAGAAGTTTGACATTTCTTTTGATTTTGACTAGATTCACAAATGTGTTTTTATGCATGATGTGTCTAAATACAAGCTTCAGTGTCTTTTGATAAAGGAGAAAAGTAAAATCACTTCAGGGAGAACAGGACTGCCACATACAGAAAAATGTGGCGGCATGGGGAAGAAAAACCTCAGAGAAATCTTGAGAAATTATTAGGAGCAATAGAGCAGTACAGAATCCCAAATGGTGGGGGACATATGGTGAAAGCCAACAACAGAATAGAAGACCATTCCTGCTTTCATCAGTCTAAATCATGAAGCACTTGCTGGTTCCCCCCTCATGTGTAGCAAAATATCATAGACAAGGATGGCCTGATGGAGTAAGCAGTAATCAGGTTTTGGGCTCCTGCCAAGCTGTTGGGCAGAACCCTGAGGCAAACCCCAAATTCTCAGTCACTTATCAAAAGTATCCCACGTAATCCTGGCACACAGATTCTGGTGGATTGCCCCTCCTAACTCCAAAGCAAATGAAGCCTCCCCGGTGTCTCCCCTACTTCATTCCCAGTTCCCTAAATAATTCCACATCAGTTTTACACCTACAACTGTCACAGCTTTTCATGCCAATTAGTGAGTGAAATGAGCTAGTCCAGGATAGAAATGGAAAGCTCACAGTCCACATGCCTATGTCTCAGCTAAGGGGAAAGCTAATTTTTCTTCTCATGAGGAAAAGGGGCAGGGTAAAATCTGTTTCTGCAGGCAGTTTGCCAAGCACTCACCCAAATAGTTCAGTTACTGTGATGTTGGAGATACACTTTTCTCCCAAATATAATGTTGTCACTAGACAGGAAGAATTCAGCATAAATGACAATGCTTGCATTCCTACGCCTGTGAAAACCAGCCATCATCAATTTGAAAGAGCAAGTGTGTCTGAGAAGAAAGATCAAGGCAATTCTAAGGTTTAAATGTGATCCAAAATGTGAAGAAAATACAGTTTTAAGAGCCAGTTTACAATGTCTGGAAACTTCTCCCGTTGTACATGCAGCTGATCATGTGAATTGTGGTTGCATACAATTGGTGTCTGGCGCTATTGACACTGCTAACTTCCTCTTGAGATCCCTTTTGAGTAAATCTCATAAAATAAGATTTGTGCACTTACTACTTGCACACAAACTACACCATGCTGTAGGTCTGGAGGGTGGGAGCCTCTCTGCCATTTGTATCTCTTTTGCTAGTGCCACCACAGCAAACGAGGTAGCTCCAAACTTAGGGTGGAGCTGGATTACAGTTCATGGATGGTTGCTGATGCTGTATTTCGTTATACACCACTGAAAAGCACTGCCTCAGCCATATAATTAGCTGTTTCACAAGAAAATAGTTTGGATGGAAGCTAAATCTGAATGAAACCAAGAGTAGTTTTGTTGCTGACTTTACCAGAGATGTTTTCTCCAGTGTAGCATTCCTATGTCCTTGTCACTGTCCTCCTTCACTTGCTGCTTCTACCAAAGCTCTGGAGAAAGGAACCTTAGCAGCAGCTTCTTGAGCAGTACCAGATGTTCTTTGCACATCCTTGCCTAATCCAGGAGAAGCTGGCTTGGCTCCTGAACTACAGTTTTGATAGTTGTGCAAGGAGATCTAACGTATGTCGCTTCAGAACATTTGAGATGTTTACAAAACATGCAGATACCCTCTCAGATAAAGGATTCTGGAGAAAGGCAATGTTTTTCTTTTAAAAATTAGGAACAGAAGAAACAGACAAGGCTCTAACTACGAAATTTGCCATCTTAGTAAAACAAACACTAGGAAAAACATCCATAGCTCTCATTTAACAATACAACCACCACTTGAAGGCAACTAAACATGTAGGTAAACACAGAGCACCCCACAAGAAATCTGTGAGCCTCTGTTTTCTATTTGAGTAATTTGTACAACTTTTGTTTTTCCCTCGCTGCTTCTGCAGTCCTGCATGGCAAGGTCACTGATGGACTTCAACCCAGACAGCTTATGCTGCAGCTCAACAGAGAAACCATCCTCTAGGGCAGTGTCCATTGGCACTGGAACACACCAGAGGCATACAGCAATCTCAAGAGTGTCCAGCTTCCCTTTGGAGATTTTTGTGCAGTCCTCACCTTAGAGTTTAATCGTGCTCTGTGCCATGGTGATATTTTTCTTCCCACTTCTCAGCCTTCCAGAGACTCAACCCTCCAGTGGTTTTGTCTCTCAAAGCATTAAGCAAGTTGCTTTCCTCTCTTTACTCCAGCATTTCTATGGCTGCATTTCACAATACCCCTTTTTAAGACTGACAGGTAGCTAAAGGTGTATATATGCACACACACAAATTCATGTGTGTGTACGTGTGTGTGCATACATATATACAAACACTTAGCCCCAGTGCATGTCCTTTACAAATCCAGCCTCCAGCCAGTCCCAAAATGATCTCCATGCTGACCTCAGGGGCCTGTTGCTTTGCCAAGCACATGTTTTTCCTAAGCACATATGGGCCATCTAACTGTCCAAATTACTTTTGGAACCACCAGGAGAGTAGCTGGCCTATCAAGACTACCCTCTGACCCGTCCCCTTGTCCTCCTTGTCTGAATACTTTACTCCAAAATTTTTATTCCTTTCAATGCACAGAGGAAAAAGGAAGATGCATGAAGTGCTTGCATGCAAGCAGTCTGACTCTGTGTCTCCAGCTCTCATCACCTTTGCGTGCACTCTCCCTGCTATCTTTGTTTACTGACAACTCAATGTGAGCTGTTGCTAAATTCTATGGAGTTGAATGCTCAGCACTTGGCACACTTGGCCCTGACACCGAAGCATCTGAGCTGCAATTTCTACAGTAACACAATACAGAATGATACATCCTTTCTATCAAACCTCCCCTTCAGGACCTCTAATTCTTCCAATTATACAGTCCTTTTATTTTCCACTTTCTTTGCTCCTCAAAATTTCACTTCCATTGTTTCCATATGATGTGAATACACTATGTCCAAATATTCCAGGTGACAAAATACCACTAATTTCATAGAAGTGCTTTAATTTTTATCACTTTTGCAAGATTGAGCTTAACCACTTCAAGTTTCAAAAGCACACACTGCTCTAGAAACTATAAATCAAATACCCAATAAAGTTCCTGAGATTTTTTAAAAAGAAAGTTCAAAAATGAGACTCCCATCCTCCTCTTCCAACTGTTTTTAATCAAGGACAGTACGAAATAAGTTATCCAAGTTCAGAATGAAAAAAAAAGAGAAAGCACAATTACTCGGAGATTAAATTTGAAGATTAAACCCCTTTTGATTCCTTGAGCTGTCTGACAAACATTTCTGTGGGACAGCAATTGCAGCAAGATGTTATGAAATATTTATGTCAGTTTGTAACATGCGTGACCACACGTTGGTCAAGACAGCTGAACTGTTCATTATTGCTAGGAAGTTGTAAATCACCCCTCTGGCAAACTTTCACATGAGTTTCAAAATAAATTGGTTCTGTTCTTGATCCCATTAGATGCTATAGCTTAAAATGCAAACAATATTATTGTTGGCATGTTTGCTGCCTGTCCACCTCGGCTCAATTACTCCAGCCTGTCCTAGATTAAACAAGTATTGTCTGAGGCCAAAGCAGTGGTTTCCTTCCTCCAGCAGAACATCGATTCCTCTGTACCCAAAATAATTTGGCTGAATGACACAAAGATGAAGCATGACTGCAGTAAAGGTAACAAACAGTCCAGGCTCTTTGAATACACAAGTGTTATCCCAAAACAATTTGCTGTGTGGGTGATTAGGTAAAGATTATGGTTAAAGCATTGTATTCACTCATGCACCTCAGTCAGGAGACACCAATCCAACCTCCAAACCTGCTATTCAAAGTGGGGTTTCACCTTAATAACACCTGCCTTGCTTCAAAGGGATGTTGCAGTGTGGGGAGCATCGGAGGCAGAGCCAGAGTCCGCAAATACTGGGAAGGCTGACATGATTTCCACTCATGGTCTGCCATGAAAAGACCTGTAGGCAGGGCATATCTTTGGGAATGGACCCCTCAAACTCAGGTTTGAGGCCAAGGTTTTGATTCTTCTCTACCTGGCACAGTAATGCAGCAACATCACAACAAATGTAAAATGATTTTCAACTTCTCAGTGTTTAAAATAAATGAAGGTCTGGATGGTCAGCGCTGAAAAGTTGGATGGAGACCTTTTATTGACCCTTAAAAATAAAAGGGCACTTTTGGAAGAATGGGGACAGACTTTTTAGTAGGGTCTGTTGTGATAGGACAAGGGTTAGCAGTTTTAAAATTAAAGAGGGTAGGTTTAGATTGGACATAAGGAAGACTTTTTTTAGAATAACATTCTTTTTTTTTTTTACAAGGGCATGTAGTGATGAGACAAGGGGGAATGGCTTTAAACTGAAACAGGGCAGGTTTAAATTAGATACTAGGAAGAAGTTATTTCCTGTGACAGTGGTAAGACACTGTAAGAGGCTGCCCAGAGAAGCAGTGGATGCCCCATCCCTGAAAATGTTCAAGGCCACTTTGGATGGGGCTTTGAGCAACGCTGTCTAGTGGGTGACATCCTAACCCATGACAAGAGGTTGGAACTAGATGATCTTTAAGGTCCCATGCAACTCAATCCAAGAGTCTATGTTCTGGGGAAAACAAGGCTACAATTCACCATCAGTATGATTTTGGCAGTTGTCAATGGCTATGTGGAGTTTTATCATATCCAGCATCTTCCTCCTGGGCCTGAATCTCAGATGTAAGAAGTTATCAGACTATCTATAAAATCTGAGTGATGGAGCACTCCTGAAGTTATAGGTTACCATTATGTTTAGCATTGAACAAAACCTAACAAGTCACACTCTGCTTTGTTATTGCTCACTGTAAAAGCATGGTTGTCAGAGTATGTGTCCATATGGCATGTCTTCTGGGTGTTTACAAAAGCTTTGTCTGCTGTCCCATCAGTACACAGAAGTGCTGACTTTTCCAGGTCAGCCATGAACCAACATCACTCACTTTCTGGCACCATGTCTGACTTGCTGCCACACAGCAGCATCCTTTCCAAACCCAGAAGAGGTTGGCAGTGTTGACTGACTGATGTATTACTGATTTTGATGAACTAAGGACTCTCTTGGAGGGAAGTCCTGAAGCTGAGCAGCACCCCAGGGATTTACTGAGCAGTTATTTAAGAATGGGCATATAACTGCATCAGCAGCCTCTCCAGTAAATAAAAGCCATAGGCTGGACAAAAGGCCATGAGCCAGAGAGATGGAATCCCAGTCCTGATACTGGTGTGGGCAAACAGGATTTTTTTGGGCAGCTCTCTAATAGTATGCAATGGTCAGGAGGAAGCCAATGGGATACTTCTGTCCCCACTGCAGGGTCAGCACTGCCCCAGGAGCTGATTCTGTCTTTCCAGAGCCCAAGGGGATTCCCAGTCACTTGGACATGAGCATTTCCGAGCTCAAGTGCATTTCCATTCCTAGAGCAGCTTCTGCTGTTTTGTTACAACACAAATGTAGCATGCTTCTTCTGTCCTCTCTCTCTTTTCTGATTTTCTTTCACAGAAAATGCAAAGAAGTTACGTGACAGAGGTGATAACAAATGCCAGATTATCTCGTGGCTGTTGCTATTTCCAGGATGTATCACTCAGAGCTTTCAAGAACGTCAGTGAACATTTTGTTTGGGCTGCAGTACTGACACACTGTCATTGTATTTCCTTTGATGACTTCCTGAAGCAAGGTTTTTGTTTTTTCTAGCTGATAGCAGATATATGTGTGCCAGAAGCTAAGGAAATGAACAGCATTAGTGCCAAACCTGCAGGATGAATGTGATTGCTGCTTCAGCACACAATTAAAAAAACTTGCGCTAAAAGTTGATTATTTTCACAGTTACTAGTAACTTGTTATTAGTACTTTCATGATAGCATTCTGTGTACAAATAATGTCAGTAATAAAGAAAGATAATCCTTCAGACTGTTCCTAAACATTTATTGCTCTAAGCTGTGTTAGGCAACTTGGTACACACTGTTTTAAAGATCACAAAATCACTCCTGATGGCACAGAGTGGTGACCTGCTCCCTTTGGGACAGTGGCTGTTGTGAGTCCACCAGCCTTCTGTTCAAGTGTACATACTGTATTTCAGCCAATGATGTTAAACCTTGCTTTTTAAAGAAAACAATCCTTCAAGTTGCTTCCAACCCATACTAAGATATAGTGGACTAAGCCCTTGGATACAGATTGAATTTTGACCTAGAGCTTGGTCTCCAAACCCCTGCAACATCTGGTGTGCTGAGACAGGG
This sequence comes from Polioptila caerulea, assembly GCA_013397295.1. Lineage (NCBI taxonomy): Eukaryota > Metazoa > Chordata > Aves > Passeriformes > Certhiidae > Polioptila > Polioptila caerulea. The sequence continues at coordinate 1,345,250 of VYXF01004078.1, forward strand.
CAGAGAGCACATCCCAAGGCAAACTGTGCAAGCTTCAAATACGCTGTCCCAGGTATCTAGTTCTGGAAGAAGCTTTCAGAGGATGTCAAGAAGATCCTGAGTGTGACTTTCTGGGAATAACCAAAAGCCTTTCCCTTCAGCAACAGTACCCTTAACAATCTGAAACAACTTTTAATCCCTAAAACCCTACCAACTCAACTCTTCAAAACCACAAAGCACAACAGAGAGCTTAACCACAGATGGAGTCTGGACTCCCCAAAGGAAGGAGGGCAGTGTCTCCATGTCTGAGTCCCAGGATGACAATCAGTGATAGGAAGTCTAAAAGTGAGCAGTTGCTTGTTTTTAGACAAAAGTACTGAGTTAATCCTTCTGCCAGAATAAATTTAAAAATTAAATCTTTAAAACCAATTTAGAAACCTGTCTGAAAGCCCTCTCTTCTGCCCAAAGCTTGCAGATTTGTTCTAAGCCTAATGCAGGCCTTCACTGAGCAGCAGGCCAGGGTGGAAATTATTAAGCTGACATTTAGGCCTGGCAAAATCAAACTCTGCAGGTACTGAAACAGAAAGCAAAGTGGAATAAGCTTCCTTTGTTCCTTAGCCAGAGAGTTTGGCTTAGCACTTAGCCTAGCCCTTCTTTCCAGCTTAAGAGAGACTGGACTCCAGCGGTAAAACTCCGGCTCCACAGCAGAACTCATGTTGAATCCAGATCAGATCAGATCAGATCAGATAAGTCTTTGGAATTTGTTTGCTAGACAAAAACATAAATGTGAACGATGACAATTACTAATTATTATTAAAAAATAATGCCTCCTTTAAGTGGAAGTTGAAGCAATGGCAAGATATACCAAGATTTAATTGTACTAAACCTGCAAGGTCCTGAGAGGAGGAGGGAGTAGGACTCAGCGATCCTAATGGGTCACTTCCAGCTAGAGATATTATAAGATTCTGTGATCTTACAGACTTAAGGCTTTTAAAATAAATGTAACTTTTGTAGCAAAAGAAACGTTGCATTATTAAGCTACATGTCTAGGAAGAAAAGCTCATGCTTTTTAGTTTATGTAGAATCAACAGAGCCAAATTCAGTATCAGGTACTGATGTAAAAACTGCCAATGAAGTGCACTCTTTCAAACAAGAGCCTTTTAATTTCTGCTATTCTGAAATACCCTCAACTTAGTGTATTTGGATTTGAATTTAGCTAGCAGGTATAGTATTTTCTTTCCATTTGGGCTAGCCACAAAGTTAGAAAACCAACTCATATTTGATAAAGGAGAACCAGTTTTCCTTCACCATTCTTTTACCAAGAAAATGAATCAAAAATAAAATCCATTTAGTCAAAATGAAATAAAAATAAAATTTCATTTTCTTCATGAAAACAGAGTGCTACTTTCCAGGTGTATTTAGGTACTTGTAGATGCATAAATATACCTACTTGGATTATCAAAGATATGTTAATAAAATATGTCTCTAATTTGCATTGTGCTCAGATCCCAGAGATTGAATATAGCTCTACCTATGTATTTCCACAAGTCTGACTGACAGTAAGAAACAACATATTCTCTATTGGCTGTATTTTATTTACTTTATAAACTAGGTTTTCTCATAACACTGTCCTGCAAGGCTGGGTATGCACACACACACACACACACACACACACACATGTATACAAAAAAAGAAGCCATAAAAATTTATTTTAAAAGATACCTTGCCAAATAGCCCTAATATAAAATCAGAATAAAAGCATCTGGGAAAGGAAAAGAGAATACATATGACTGGATCTAGACAAGCTATCTGGCTGCTCAACTAAAAACAATGTCTTAGGGCTGTCTTCTGATAACAAGAACTTGCTTACAGACATACATGTGCATAAGCATTGCCAGCCAAGGAGAAAGAACATAAAGGGAAATAAAGACAAAATAAAAAATCAAGTTTCCTTCTTGTTACAGGTCAGTCCTTGGGGAGCCAGTACTTCCCTCCAGATCATTTACTCCAGCAGGATGCTGTTTCTGCACCACAGGGCTGTAACTCGTGAGTTGCTTTCTCTACAGGGGTTCATTTTGTTGAGGGGGCTACGTGAGTTTTTCTAGATGTGTAGTTTATTGGACAATCAAGTTCCTCACCTTCTAATTTTGAGATCTCCTCTGCAATTTCTAAGGCTCAGAACATCCCAGCTTATTAAAAGGATGTGCACGTGCATGGCATTGATAATTTTGTTAATGAGTCCAGAATCAGTAGGAGGTTAGTGTCGCTAACAAAAGTGCTAAAGGTAAAATGGCATTTTGAGAAAGCCTCTACCAGTTGATTTCTTCTATTTAACCATGAACAAACAAAAATTAAAAAAGAAGTTAAAAGTGAATACATAACACATTTTTCACATGGAGTCATGTAAATCAATCTTTTCTGTTGATTTTTTTGTTTGTTTAGAGGAAGAGAAAACAGTGATGTGCAGGTATTAAATTCTACCGAGGAGACAGACATACTCTGTTAGTGTGGTTTTGTCAGCAAACATTTGATTACTTGGAGCTTTCTTTAGAGCCTGGAGCAGAGCCAGATGGTGACTAGTGGTGGCACTGAGAGAAGAGGAGCATGGTGGAAGTCAGTCACCAGAAGAGACCTTTTTTGCTTGTGCTTTGCCAAGTTGCTTGACAACGTGGCTGATGGAAACAGCTTCTTTTCATCACTTACAATGCGATTCTTTCAGGCTCTTTCTCAGCTCAGCCTTATTGTCAGCCCTGTACACAGGCCAGTGCCGAGTTTTGCAATGAAGTCACCATAGAAATGACATGATGAGCATGTACTGACCTCCCAACTGTGTTTCCTGGGCCTGAAATAAATTTGAGCTCAGTTATTACGGCGCCTCTGATTTAATAATTGGCTTTTGGGAGACACTCAAATGCTTCAAATGGAATCTTTTCTTAGGGTCAAATCCTGTCTCTTATTGTAGCCTACGGGAATTCTGCCATTGGACTTTAATGAGACAACAATTTGGCCATTAATCCATGAAAATTTGCTACTCTAGTTCACACTGCCCTCCCATTTAGGACCCTGTTGTTCAATTCGCTCTGAACCAGCTTGTTTTCACTTTAAAGATAATTGTGCAGACTAAAGAGTAATTCAAACAACAAATTCAGCAAGAGCAGGCATTAGCTGCATTAACTGTATGGCTGCTGGCTGGACACAGCTAAACCCCACTGCAGAATCTTCCCAAACCCACTAACAGCCACTAAGTCACTGTAAAGTAATTTCAACAAAAAGACAATAAAAGCACCATAAACAAGGATTTTCTATGGTGCACAGCCTAGGACCATGAATATCTTTCACCTCTGAGAGAGAGAAGCCAATTCTTTAGGTCAGGCAGCATCAAGGATCAAATTCTCTCTAGCTGTATATGAAGGCTTATGTTACTGCGAGTGTACCTTAGGGCACACCTTCCAAACTGCCTCTTGCACATCCTGGCTGACTTCTGTGAGCTTCTTTCTATCATAATATATTGCATTTTTGTAGTCTTGTTTGAGTTGTGGGTCTCTGATAATCTTCATGCAAGACACAAATGTTCTTTTAGAAATGTCTGTGCAGTGCTGTTCAGCAGCTGCACACTTCTCTTCCTAACCACTCTTCACAGACTTGCTTAGAGGCAATTCATGGACTCCTGAGGTTCACAGATTAAACACCAGTAGGACAGAAAATACTGCAGATTTTCAGAAGTGACCAAGATCACAGTAACTACCACTGATTTCAAGTCTATTAGATAACTTTTCCTACTTTGGCAATTGCTCATCACTTTTGTTCATAGCTAATTTTAAGTTACACTCCCGGACTTCATTCCTACAACATTTTGCAGCACCAAGAGTAATGCCTTTATAAATACAATGGCAGATTTCTCTGTGTGGAAGAGGGTTGCATAAAGGAATATCCAGTTTTCTGTGTCCCTGGTTAATAAAACATAGCATTTCTCTCCTGTTGCCTCTCATCGATCCTGTTTAAGTGGTCTGGCACACTCTGAAAATGCACAAGGGCTCTATTATGTACAGGCAGTAGGTACAGCAGGTTTCACTGGACTGTAACTGATTTGTTTCAGACGAAGGGATGCTGTTAACCACCACTGTGAATATAATTGCTTAGTTGATTTCCACATTCTTGTCATTGTTGGCCTGGCTACTGCAAGAACAAGCTGGTCAGGAATTCCCTACTGCTGGTTAAAAAAAGAGAAGAAAAAAAAAAAAAGGAAGTCTTCAGGTCAAACCAGGAGTTCATCCAGACATGCCCACCCCAGGGGCAATACAAATGTGCCTGTTCACCACTTCACTGCTTTTCCTTTGCTCCTTCCTTAGACCAGAACCAACTCCAGAAGGAGAGATCCTCCAGGTGAAGAGGGAAAGGGACCTATGCATAGTCAGAATACAGAGGTGCCACCTCCGAGCTCGGGGATGAACAATATTTGATTCCTTCTGTGACATGCAGCAGGGGACTCAGAAGCCTTCAGCAGACTTTCAGTGCTGGTTGCTGCTCGCAGTCTGTCCTTACACAAATCAAACTCTGCTCCTGATCTGCTGACTCTGTAGCATGTCCTGTGCTCTGAAGTTTGTAGGAAAGCCCCCGGATTTCAGCTGAAACCAGAGCTGGGTGCTTCCACCAGAGCATAAAGAAAAGACAGAGTTAATTTATCACACTGGGTCTTGGCGGTTCTGGATTTGGTTCCCTCCCCTCTCACAGGCTCACACCAGAGTGTTTCCACTATGGAGTCTGGGAGCACCTGCAGCCTCCAAGAAAGACTGATGCCTGCCTGTGCCAGACATTATACATGCATGTGGTCCATGGGCTCTATCTAAAGGTTGTTGAGCAGCATAGCACTAGGAGTGGGAATGTTACAGGGAAGGTATTTGCAAAGGTGTCACTGGAGAAGTCTGGTAGTCCGTGGGTCCTGGGTATCCAGGAGACCTTAGTATCTCTCCACTGCCAATTCCTACTACATTTTTAATCTACATTCTTCGGATTTTTGTTAACTTTGTCTCTCCAATGGAAAACTCACCTGTACATCCTTCCTCCTCTGACTTACTGTTTTCAAAACACCAGAAATGAAGGCCTTCTGTTTTTACAGAGGCTTTTGGACAGGCTTTTTCCCTCCATCTGACACCTAACGTCAAGTGCACACATAATTCTTTATAGACTGGGACTCCTAAGCCTGCTTTCTTACTTTAACTTATCACCTTCATCATTATTATCTAAATATGGGGTGTATCATAGTCTCCATTTCTCAGTAAAACTCCTTGGAAAATAAGGTGGAAACACAATCATTTATGGCCTTTTGAACATTTTACTTGGTTTAAGTAATTAACCAACATACATTCTCCTTATGGAAAAAATAAACCAAACTAAAAAACCACTGTGGTGAGACACAGCCCTTTACAGAAACAGCCTGGCAGCATTAAGTATTGACAACTATACTCACAAACTTTGCTTACCAGCAGCACAGACACATAAGCTCAATGCACTCCAGGTACCAGGAGAGGACTGTAACTTGCAGACTGACTGAAAGAAAAGCAGCCTATTTCTTTTCAATAAGTGCAAAGGTGTTGTTCTGGACTATGAACAAACCCTCAAAAACATTCATATTAGAACAGCCCTTGTCATGCATAACAGCCTTAGGGTCCAAAAGCACATTGTAAAAAAAGATACAGGAGATCTAAACAAAGCAATGAAACAAGGTGGGCTCTCTCCCATAGAGACAACTGGTACAGAGAGGCAGGAGACAGCAGAGGAGCAGTACTGATTATCATGATGAGCTTCATCCTCAGCACAAGCCTTGCAGTGCTCTCAGCACTCCTGCTGCCAAGTCAGTAAGTCAGCTCAAAAATATTTGTTATGTTAAAGTAATCCTCTGTGCAAGTCGTTTTAGTGTAGGACGACATTCGTCTCGGAGGTAAAACACAAAGGATCTTTGGCTGAATTCTTATTGTGAGTGACACGAGGAAAAACCCCTCGCCATAGGACACCCATTTATTGCCTATGGCCCCATTGAAATGTCTGCATAGAAAATCAGGCTACTCCCATCGAGCTGCATGACACCCAGCTGGGCACGCCGTGCAAATGAGGAGCTCTCAGTGCCAGCTTTGGCAGTCACCAGGCCTGCTGAGGACAGACATGGCTAAGCAGGACAATCATCCCATAGCATAACACAGTCAAGGGATTCTTCCTTGGAGGGGCAACATTGAACAGACCCTACGGATCTATACAGCACAGTGGAAAAGAGAGCATGTTGCTCCTTGTAAAAGCAAGGAACACCGAGGGAGAGATGCTCAAGAATTTTGTCTTGTTTCATGTAATTGGGATGCATTACCAGCTGCAGGAGGTATGTAACCAGCATAAATTACTGCATCATTAGCTACCTAATAGGCAACTCTTGCTCTCAGAATTAATTGGGTGAGCCAGGAAGGGCAGGATAAAAGTAGACAATGGCACTGTATAAGATGTTTTCCTCCTAATACCATTCAGTAGCAGCATTAGACCACCCCCATCTGAGGGCTGTAAGGAAAAGTTTTGGGATGGCACTACAGTAAAGGGTACAGATGGCTCCCAGTAATATTCCATCACCAGGGACCTTGCATTGAGTCCTATTACATTCTTTCACATATTTTGTGAATACGTCACTGATCCTACAAATCTCACATGTAGTAAATCAGTTAAAAGACGAACTCATTTTCCCAGTAGCTCACTTCCCATATACATTTTACTGCAAACACAAAGACATTTCAGCTTTCTGGCACTGCTGCCATGCAAGTTGAATTTCGTGGTCTGTTTCGAAAATGTGCAAAATGACTTTTCCGTTTTACTGCATCAAAGAGAAGTTTCTCCAAACTGCAGAAGTGCAGTCAAACGTGGATGTTTAGTTTCAGCCTCACAGGAAGGGCTGAGAAGCACACGCAAAGCATGCTCCTGCCAGCACAGCCCTTCAGGGAGGTCACAGGCTAAAGGTTTACAGCACTTTGCCTACAACAGGAAAGGAATTAAGTCGTTGTTTCTATACTGGGCAAAAAGTTAAAGAAAGACTCAAAGCAGATGGAACCCACCAAATACTTTGTAAACTCCCTTCTCTCCTTGAACTACCATGGCATCTTTGGGGGACATCTCTGCCAGTGAGACCCAGAGCAGCTGTTTTGGAGCTGGTACCAACAGAGCAAATCCTGCCCAAACAGCCTATAAAGCATAGGAAGTCCAGCTTCTGGGTCCAGGCACACAGCAGGGCACAAATGTGTACCTGCAAGATAAGCAATGATTTTCAGAGATGTGGTGCTTAGGGACATGTGATGGACTTGGCAGTGCCGTGGTAACAGCTGGACTTGATCTTAAAGATCTTTTCCCACCTAAACAACTCTATGATTCTGTATCAGTAGCTTAACTTGGTCAGGTAATTGTTTTTTGAAAGGTTGGTTGAGTGTTTCAGCTCTGGTAGTACTCAAAGAAACTTCTTTCTAATGTGCAGAAAATGAGAGAAAGCAGAAAATATTACAAAGGAATGACAGAGGCTCATGTTGCAGGCTGCTTTGAATCAGGATTCAACATCTGACAATAAATAAAAGAAGCCATGCAATGAGAATCACCTGTGAACTGCTCTGACCTCAAAGACTGGTCAGCTTCATTATAGAAAAGTGGAGAAAGAATAGCAGCACACAGAAAAGCCAGAAACAAAGCAAAAATGCTTCAGGTTAATTCAGATACAGAATTCTAAAAGCCTAGATGAAATGACAGCTGTATGACATTTCAGCATAAGAAAGACCATGCATGGGAGATGTTATGCAAAAAGACACTGAGAACCTGCACACATACTGAGTACTACCTTTAGAGAGACAGAGTGCCTGCTTACATTGGGATGGAGGCTGCTGCAGCTTACAATGATCCAAAAAGGTAGGGAATGAAATACCAAGTTCACCATCCTAGGTACACAAGGATGAGCTAATAGCTAGATAGCCTTAAGAAAGGTCAGATGAAACTGTATCTGAAATAGGGTAAATTGTAGCTTGAAGAGAAAGCTCTTCAGTTTGGAGATTTGCATGTGGAGAAATATAAAATCTACATCACACATAGGTGATGGTAGTTGCATTTGTAGTTATGGTTAAGGCCAAGGGAAAAGAAAGGGACAAATGGCAGGAGATCTTCCCCCGAGGAGTCTTCTTGTAAGAAGAAAATAAAAATGTGATGAGAGATGTATGAATAGAGGCAAACAGCCACAGATGGCAAAGGATGATGGGACTTCAGAAACAGAGATGTCATGGACTTTGTTGAAATTGGCAGAGACTGGAATAGAAGGAAGGCTGTAAAATACTGTCTTAGAGGTTTTTTCCCTAAGACAAGGAGGTCTTGTCACTAGAAATTCTCCTAGCAGGAATATGCAGTATGTACCACATTGTTATTTAGACTACAGAGAAATGCTGCATTTGAACTTCTATCAAAGAAGAAGAAACTTCCATATAAGAGGATCTGGTCCTATCCCACTAGTTTATCATTCCTAGTGTCACACTTGTTTCCTCTGGAGAAAAAAAAGTGATGCAAAGGATTTGTCACTTTCTTAAAGCACAGCTCAGCTGTAAATAGGAGACTTGCATGAAAAGACAGCAAAACGTCAGAAAGGGGTACGTAGAGACAATGGAATGATAATATCTCTGAGAGCACAACTCCTGTCTCGTGAAAACAAGTTGAACATTTTGATGTGAAAAGCTTTTATTAGCTTTAAAACACCCATAAGGTAAGAAGTCTTGCCCTTCTTAGAAATTAACACCCAGCCTTCAAAAACCTTGCCAAGTAATCTGCCCTGTCCAAAAGCAGCTCCAGATGTCTGCATCTACTTCCACATGGAGCCTACCAAGGGGGCAACACCACCACCAGTAGCACTACTGAGGATGCCCCTGTGGCACCTGGAGGAGGGTCTTAAGCTAAGCCAGCAATCTCCTGCAACCAACATCAGAGTTGAAGGCAGCTGTCAAGGGGGAAGATTCCCCACAGCTCAGGGTCCTTCTCTCTTTCTCTTTTGATTCCTTCTGAATCCTGAGCAGCTCATCAGGGCGATTCTCCAATCCAGAGCCAAAACAATTTGAACACTTATAACTTGGTGGGTATTGAACATTTCCCCAATAGTGCACATTTCTGTTTACAGTGCCCTTGACTAATGCAGGCCCTTCCCAATGCTGAACTTATAGGACTGCATATTTTAATAGGATATTCATTTTGTATTAAAAAAGCATCCCTTAACTGTAGCCAGATGTCCACTGAACTCTGCAAAATAGCTTTTTCTACCAGTGCCACTTGGTTTACTCTTACATCTCTTGCGTAGCTCAGGAATTAGTAGAATGTAAAACGTTTTATGAATTCCCTCTGCTCTCATTCAGTGTTAATGTATTCAACATGTTTTTCTAAAACCACTTGCACGTTTTTTCCATTTCTTCTAATTTACTTGCATAACTTAACTCCCAAAGCTAACCTGCAAAATTCACAGAAATTGGAGACAAACCCCATCCACCTATATAAAAGCTTGGTCCATTTCTCTTTCCAGAGAGGATAATTTCCAAAGGGTGAAATCTGACCTGACTGAAGTTAAGGGCAAAACTTTGAGGGGCATCATTAAAAGGAAGTTTTTCTCAAAACTACCCCCAGGACTCTTCCCTCACCCCTGTTATTTATGGTTATGACACACCATCCACTCTATATGAAGATGTTTGAATCAGTATTCAGAAGTTTAGAGCTCCTTGGATTGTACTCAAGTTTATACACACCATAATGGCATCACGGAATTATTAGCATCTCGATTTCGTATTTTCCTAGACATTTCTTTTCTGTCTGAGACTGAACTTTCCATCTTATTTTCCCCCCTTTAATTTCAAGAAGTAAGCATTAGTGTCAGATTTGCCAAACAAATCCCAAATCATCTTGGTCTTTTTTTTTGGGAAATGAGCGAGGGAAAAATGACAAAGTGTAATTACCATCTTACTCTCTATTGTGCAAAGCCCAAATTGCTTCATATTCAGCATAAATAGTAATTTTGTTCTTTAAAGTAATTTCTGACCTGATTTCAATTTTCTTCTTGGTTAAAAAGGTGGTTGGTTTTTGTATAGAAGAAGGGAGAAAGCAAGTACTCAGAGTTGCCTATGTGGTACAGATGTAACAAGAAAGGCTATGAAAATCAATGAGAAGGAATTCACTGTTTTGGATGCTGCATTTCCATCATTCTGATTTCAGGCTGTGCTCACAGTGCCAACATAAATCCTCAGAGAGCAGCAGCCTCTGCACATCTTGTGCTTCCAGCTGAACTTGCTAGTTTAATGAAAGTGAATTCCTGTGCACGCTGTTCCCCAGCTGAATGCTTCAATGGGCAAATCCAGCTCCTCTCTCCTTGCCAGTGTCCTGCTGACATAGCCCACATAATGACACATGTTGCATATGTTGCATGTTGGCACAGGGTAGGAAATACATCTGGACAAGGTTCTTTGTCCAATTTTGTAGTCATAAGCCAATTTTTTTTGCCAAATGCTTCTTGCCCCTGTTAGTTCTTTCCCCTATTAGGGTGGGGAAAGTTAATGCATGATTATTGATCTGTCTGAAGAGGTTACATTTCCCATCAAGTGGCCTTGGGAGAGTATTAAATTCCTTCCCACTCAGTCAAGCTTCCATGAGAATGTCACACAGCCAATACACCCTTTGGGTCTAAGGTCTGCTCAGCTGCAAAGTTACTTTCTTTAGTCACTACTTCCCATCATGTCTCCCATTGCTACAAAACCCAATTTATCCTTCTGTGTTACCGCCCCACTTCAGATATGTGAAGACCACTGTCCTTTTTGGAACATAACTCCAGCTTCTGACCAAGAGGCCACATCCTTTGGAAGTGCTGTGTGCCAGATGGGGCATGGCACCCAGCTCAATTACACAGGCCAAAGGGAGGAGAAGGTTCACTAAATACATCTTGCAAAGAACAACCCAATCTATACACACTCGTAAGAAGACTGGATTTTTTTTTCACACAGTATGAGATTTTTGTCTTTTGTTTGGTTTGAGATCTGCCACAACCTTCCCAGCCCCCCTTCGGATCCTTTCCTGCAGATGTGCTCCCTGGCTGGATTTCTCCCCTCAGCTTGTGTTTGCACTGCTGATTACTGCAAATCAACCTCCCATATGTATGCTTTTTCATGTAATTCTTGCAGTTTGTGCAGATCCTTTTGAGTTCTAGTTCTGCCCTCGGATGTGCCTACAGACACTCCACAGCTTGTTGTCATCAGCAAACATAATTAATAAACACCATAATTGCACTGCTTTAAAATCACTGCTAACTCAAACCCTACAATACACAGAAAGCAGTAAAAGCACAGAAAATAGAGCCCTCTGTTATATTGCTAACAGCCAGCTTAAAGGAATGATTTCTTAGTTTCTGTGTTCTGCCATGGTAAAGTGCCTGGGCCATGATGGAAGGTTTTTCTGGTCTCAGTAAACTCAGGAAGGGGGAATCACTGCTCCCAGTGTCAGCAGCATTCTCATGATCTCAAGTAGCAGCTGATAAACGCAGATTGCTCAGGTCTCCTGAGTCCACGAGAACTTAGAGGGAGCAGTAAGTACACTGAACTTACTTAACTCAAAAAAATTACCATGGAGTAAAATTACTATGGAGTCATTTTACTATAGCATTTGCTTATTGTTTACTGTATCATTTCTATCAAAACCACACAAAGCACAACCTGTTCAGGCAAACAAAAAGTAAGTACTGCAACTGCCACAACCAGAAACGTTTGCTACACCTCACATTTCAGGAGAAAACTCCTAGACTGGATGCTTCAAAGAGCAGCAGGTTCCCATCAGAATGAGTTACTAGGCAGCTACAGCCAAGAGAACTTCTGGGCCACGTTTCTCGGGGGAACAATGCAGGACTGAAAGAGGCAAAATGGAACAAGCCATTTGTTTAATTTGTATACCATGGTTGTTATAAAAGTGTAACAATCAGGTGGGAAAATGTCCCCAAAAGCATGAAATGAAGCAAAAGTGGTTAAAGGAAATGCAGACTATGTACATCTTTCTCTGTTTTGTACATCTTTTGTTTCCTGCCTTTGTTCTCTCCTTCCTGTTCCTTTAAGCTTGGGCATAGTTGTTACTACAGCACAGTGATGAGCATTCTTGAATTACCATTTCTTCACACTATCATGTCCTACATCCCAGCCCTGTGCACAGCATCCAGAAGGTTCACTGCTGGCATTACTGTCCATCTCCAGACACAGCTCTCAGCTGTGGCTGCAATCAGCTGGGCCAGCTCAGGGCTGCAGGCAGAAGTAGCTGCCAGCTCACATCTGGAGCCAGCTGATGGCTGCTTCAGCCAGCTAAAGGACTTGTTCCTCATTGCAGATTCCCAGCAATGTCACTCACAGCCAGTGACTTTTACAGTTCCCCTGCAAATCCTCTGCACTGAAATGGAAAGAGATGCAGAGGCCTTGGTGCCAGCTCCTCTCTGCACTAAGAAAAACCTTTTATATCAGCTTTATCTGCCCACTACACAACCCTTTTATGATCCTGCATCAGCCAACCTACAGACCAAATGCTGGGCGCAGTATCATTGCATTCATAACTTGCACTGAGGGAGTGAAAACAAAAATTTCTCCATTCCCTAGTGTACACCCAGGAAGGATAAACAACATCAGCCTCAGAAGGGCTCCTCTTCCAGACTTGGACAATAATTTTGTGGCAGCCAAGGAAAACTGGCAACAACCCTATGGGAGCAGAATAAGTAAGAACATTAGGCTGTGTTTTCCCATTTCTCCCAGCCTCTCCAAAGGCCATATCAGAAAGGGAGTAGGAAGCAAACAACTTGGTGAAGTGATCCTGCTGCAGTACATCTGTCTTTCCAAAAGCTTGAGTCAGCAAGCTGTGGAGGCTGGAGCACTTGGCTTGGAAGTACATTAACCCCATGGAAGAGCACAGCAGCAGTAGAGCCTCAGCATGCCACAGCAAGCTCCCCTCCACCACAGCACCTTGCTGCACTAGCAAATCCAGGGTCTGAAAAAAATTTCAGTGTTTCTGAAAAGCTGGACTCTGCAGTGTGGGAACACACGGGATGGAGGGAAGGCAGGAGGTGCAGGCAGGATGCAGAGCAGCCACAGTGGCACAGCTGGAACAGCAATGGTGTCAGACCAGTGACCCCAGCAGCCTGCTCAGGAGAGCAGGCTCTGACAACAGCCAGCACCAGCTGCTTGGAAATGTGGGAAATGATTTGCAAGGATGGCAAATGGGCATCTGCTTTGCATCCAGTGGGTTTCCTTTCAAAGGCCTGCGGCTTTTGCCTGAACAGTCTCTCTGCACTCACACGTGTATTGGCTGAGGTGTTCATGCACTCGGTTTAAGAGGCTTTGGAAGTAGAAAATAAAGACCTGTATTGGTGTGATGATTCCACAATGCTCCAAACTTTCCAGTTAATTCAGTAAATAACAGGAAAATCCAGGGAACTACACCAAGTCTCTTAAATCTCCACTCTTCTGTGAGTCTCACTTGAAAAAACAGGTGATGCTCCTCACTTCACTGCTTCTTTCCACTTCTCCCTCCATCTCATAGGGGCTACTGCTGCCTCTTCAGCCTCCATCTCAAGCACAGCACACATTCATCACACTGGTCTCACTGCTCCTGCTCTGTCCCTCCAACATGCAAGCAGAGCTCTGCACTAGGCTATGGCTCAGGCAGAGAGTACTCTACTTCCTGGAGTCCAGGTTTCCAACCCTGTACTTTTACAAACTCATCTCAGGTAACTGGAAATACCACATTAAATGTTAGCTTCAACAGTGTCCAGAATTTGATTCGTTTTACAAGCAATGCTCTCCTTCCTGTAACTACACCATTGAAACTGTGGCAGGCTGGGAAGAAAAAGAAAAAAGGGCAACCTCAAAAATGTTTAGAAATCTCATGTTATGATAAAGCACAAAATTATTTTTATTTCACAAAAGCAAGGGATATGGGCTAAAACATTTGAATACTTTAGATTTCTGTACACAGGAGAGTAGGAAAAAATTAGCAAACAGCTCAGGTACCCACTAAACAAAGGACAGAAACGGGTCACGGCAGGTCAAATAGCTAAACCCAACTTTTCAGGCCAAACTGATCTGAATTCAAATCAATGATGTCCAATGCTGTAATTTACAGCTTAGTAGCATCTCCCTCTGGAATGTCAAAATAGCAACTCAATGCATAGTCCAGTGCTTTCACACTTCCCTAATGGAGTTATTCACATGCTGAACAAAGCCTGAAAGGAGCCAGGCTAGCAGGAAAAAAGTATGAATCTCACTATATATTCAGTATTTAAAATGCAGGTCAGAGAACACAATTGAGTTTAATTAGAAAACTCAAACGGGACCCTGCATGTTAATGCACTAGCTCACTGCTTGGGTTCATTTCAAAGTGTTCCCACTTGATTGTCCTTGGAGACATTTGTGTTTGTATCTAACAAAGAAGATAAAAAATGACAGGAAATGTTTGTTCTGGGTGTATCTGTGTAAATCTGTTTGCAGCAAAGATGTTATTGCAGCCCTGCACTACAGCACTGAGTTAATGAGACAGGAATGGTTGGACACAGCGCTGCGTGAACCTTCTCCCTTGGAAAACCCCTTACTAAACTGCATCCGTAGCAAAATGTAGTTTCCAGGGCACTGGGGTTTGACTTTTAGAACTCTGGCAAATGTTGTCAAGAATTAGAGCAGTGACACAGATCTGTGTGACAACCTGCCTGGAAATAATCAGGTTTCAATTCCCAGCTGCAGTGCACAGGGATGCTGCTTAAATGCACAGATGCAATGATGATGTGTCCATAAAACAAAACTTCATATGCTGTTATTAAGGGTTATAAATAAAATTGCTTCTTGAAATCACTCAGTGTAATAATAAACCCTAAGTGTGCGAAGCACAGTCCGCACTGAAGTCCATCAGCTGCTCCTGTTGGTGCTACTCAAATATGATTATAGTGAACAAGTTGGGTAGCATTGCTCTAGAGACATTTTTAAAACCCTTTAAAGTTTAGCCCTTCACTACCTGTTTTTCAGAAGTTATCACATTAATATAAATCAGCAATCTTTATTGCTAAATTTAGTATATTTTATAAACCAAAAAGAAAGATGTGTTGTGTTGATGTTTCCTTCAGTTTATGGCTTTTGTGGAAAAAAACATAGGGCACAAGTCAGAGTTGAATCAAACACTATAAAATATATTTAAGTAACAGTTCAGACTACTTCAGGCCAGGACTATCCTGAGGGGAGCTGCTAGGGGTTTATTGCCAATATCATTATGAAGGATTGACCTCCTTCCTTGTCCTTCCTAAAGACATTATCTGAAGTACATATATAGAGGTATAAGAAAAAAAGAAAATCAAATACTGACTGGAGGCACAAAATGTTTGCAACAGCCTGAACAAACAGCCCCGTGGGTATGGTCCGAAAAGTCTGAATGTTTTCAGAATACTCCTATCTTTCTGGAGTATTGGACTGTGAGTGCAGTCCAAAAGTTATAAACGAAAAATAGTGCACTGGTTCTCAAATTTTCCTCACAGATCTCCTTTCCTCCAGAGAGACCTGTCCTGACTGGAAGGTACCACTTCTGTTTGCAAGGTGCAGTAACGGATGGAGGGCTGGGATCCCAGTGCTGGGGCACATAATGAAGTGAATTGGAATCAAAACAGATTATGAACAGAAGATTAACCTGTGTAGATGCTTGTTATTTCAGCTGAATTAAATGCAACTAATAGCAAGTGGCAGCAAACACATGCACGTAAACTAAGGTTGTTAACACCAAATACAGGATGTAAATCATACTTTTGAAGAAATATTCAATCCCCTTTTAAAGCATTACCCACAGATATAGATATAAAAAAAAATAAACGAGTCACAGTAACATAATGAGGTGAAGATCTGTAGGAATATCCAGCTCTGTTCTTTACAACTGTCTCAGGCTCAAGAACAAATGTAAAGCAGGAAACTCAACATGGGATTCTCCTGCGTTGTGTGACAGCCACCTATAAGGTGGCCAGTGTGTGTACTCTGAAAAGTCTTATTTTGCATTGCTTCAGCTGGGAAAATGCTGGCTTAAGTGGTTGCTTATTGAAATAACTTATTATCCAGTTCACACACTTGGCCAAGAGTGGTGGATGCAGCTCATGCTCCTTGGTGTGACTCAGGTCCACGGGGCAGGGCCCACAGTCCATCCACAGCGCATTGCTCACCACAGTCCTTCCCACAGTCTGCACATTATGGAACCAGCCATGGGGCTGAAACCCTTCTGAGTTTTAATCTCAGAGGACACCTTATCCTAGACAAGGTTACTGCTGCTAAAAGCTGTTCCATGAGGGGCATTCCCCCTCCACACAGACCGAGTGCACTCAAGACTAGTCTCAATCCAAGACCCACTTCCAGCAGCTGCAGATGGGACTTGACAAAGGCACAACTCTCCATCCCATCTTCTTGCCCTTATTCTCTCTTGTGGTCATCAACCAATTCCATGCCCACTTGAGGAGTCTGTGCAGACACTGATATCCCAAACAATTCTCCCCAGGAGGGACTAGCAGAGCTGTGGCATCTCTCCAGTCACCTGTAAGTGAAGGGCACACGCCGCTCTTCAGAGGAGCAGACTGAAACACGGGACAATTGTTAACCACCTCATCTGAGTCCAACCACCTCATTTGAGTCAAACCTGACCCAAATAAAACCTGAATCTGCTTTTAAATCCCATAGCTCCTAATTTGTGACTATTTGGCTTGCGGATGCCTGTATGCTTGTATTTGGTCTAATGAGAGATGTTTCCCTTCCTGCCCTCTGCAAAATACCCTGGATTTCACTCTCCAGCAGTGCAACAGGAATTTGAGGGCTGCATTTTTCTTTCCCAAAGGGGAGACAAAAGCTACCAAGCATCTCTACTCCTTTGAACCTTGCAGACAAACTGAATAAAAAAAAAAATCTCATTACTTGGGACATATTTTACCTCCTGCAAAGGGTGAAACAGGCCAAGGGCAGAGATAGTTAAAAAACCAAACCTAGTCACCCTTCCTCCATCCTTGCAAACTCACTGGAGCCTAAAGCATTTCCAGAGATCTCCCACTGTGGGGAGCTACAGACCACAGTGCCCTCGAATCACCCAGAAAGAAATAAAATTAAGGGGTTTTAATACAGCAGGTAGGAACTGGATATAAGGGTTTCCTTCTGGAGAATGTGTAATAATCGCTGTGGTACACAGAGGGGCAAAGAGAGGAGTACTCAGATGCCAGAACCAAGCCGGTCCCCTGAGTAAAAGGCTGTCATGTCCTGTCTAAGCTGCAGGTAGCTGATGCCCTGAAGGAATGTGAGCTTTCCCTCCTTCAGAAATGCTTCTGGCTCTTTGTGTGCTGCCCTTGACAGGGGAAATCCCTTCCCAACCCCCAGCAGGAGATCACTTTAGGCATGTACACAGACAGACAGCCTGCTATGCCGGCCAAAATAGGCTTTCTTAAATCCTGCACATTGACATCAGGTCGTGAGCTGATGTCTAAGAATATCAGTAGAAAAACTCATAGCTGTAAACAGATGGCCCCATTTCACCTAGCAGAGAGCAAGGAGAAAAATCAAATAACTGTCAGATGAACACTTGAATGAAGCAAGGCAAAGTAGCACAAAGATTTCAACATGAGCTAAACACAGATCTGAGAGATTAAATCTGACACGAGTTTTCAGGGCTGTGAGCAAAAAGCCTCACACAGAAAGGACTGACAGTGCACACAGACAGCCATGGCAAAGTGGCAGCCTGTCTGCTAGAAGCAGAGGAGAAGAAGCTGCTCCTTAAGATAGCTTCAGGGCTGACTTGTATTTGAAGATTTAGCTCAAATACCCACTCACCTACAAGACTCTTGGGTACACCAAGACACTGACCTCCCAAAAGGTCAAATTCTTAATAAGCATCAGAGTGAAGAAAGCACAAGAAACAGCCTGTTTTTCAAATTCCAGGCAGGACAAATCCACCCCATCAGCCATGGAGCAGTGTCTGATGATGCCAAATTCAGCCCTGCTTGGGGCTGGACTTCAGCTGCCAGGCTGAATGTGATCCAAGCAGTTAAAAGTTATTTTGGTTGATCCCTCACACAATCCAAAACTATTACTATTTTCCCATCTTTTAGAAAAATTAAGACCTGGTACAAAGAACACAGGCCAGACAAATGAAAGTTGCTCCATTTGAGATGGCTAAGGAGAGAGGCCTCCCTTTCTGGCAGGGAGACTGAATCAAGATCACTTACAGGGCTGCTTAAGTTGGTTTGTTTGGATTCAGAGCAGAAGCCACAAAAAGCATTCACAGATACAGCAATGAAGGCATTGTGATCCCCACAGCTTATCAGGCTGAACAAGAAAGTCCATTTCTGCAGCATGTTATGCAAGTATAAAATCCTTCTTTCCTGTATTTTCATCGTATCTGCTGTATTTTCACACCTGTAACAGGGAGTAAAGTTCTTAAAATCACAAGACCCAAGGATTCAGCAGAAACACTGGCAATGTGCAATACACATAAAATGAGGCTAAATTTCTATCAGTTCCTCCTTTCCATCTGCCTTATGGCTTCTCCTGTCTCTTACCTACTGCCTGTGCTGTACACCCTCTCATTTACCTTTCTCTGTGCATGTGATTTTGGTAAATTATCTGGAGGCATCAATGTCGTGAACTTTTAGGAACTTCAGTTGATACAAATGAAAGAAAAATGGCCCAACAGCAAAGCTGCATTTAAATGTTTGTTCTTTACTTCAGAGAGGGTGAGCACCTTAGGAAAAAGAGGTTTATTTTAAATACCTGCAGAGTCTGGTGGACCACAGCACAGCAGCATCACAACACCAGTGCAAAGTCTCCCTCACACATTGTGGGCTTAAGAGTTTTATTGAGTAGACATAGCCTAAAATAGGATAGCTGCATTCCTGGCAATAGCTGAGGAGCTTTTAACTAAACAGTCTTAGGGAAAAGTTGATGAAAAGGAGACAATAAACAGCCATTTTATAACTACTGCAGTAATTCCTTTTTTTGAAATCTCCCTCTTCTTTCACAGCCCTGTGTTGAGTTGCCCTGCCTATACTGGACTCACAGAAGATGCAATATTTATATGCAGGATGGCCCCAAAGGCAGGAAACACTTGTGTAGAAGCACACACTAATCTCCCATTTACTTCAGCAGAACTGAAATCATGCTGACATGAGGCCACAGTTTATGTCATTTGGGTTCTAACTACTATAAGTAGTTTTCCTCCCAAAATTGTATACAGGCACATGCACAGCTGCTGAAGTGGATGCAGGTAGGAAACACATTTACTGTGAAACTCTCCAAGAGTTAGAAAAAATGGCTGGCTAACAGTAATTTTTTCTCTTTTACCAATATAGATACATAGCCTGTAAAAGAAAACTAGAATAGGAAGATATTAGAGATAATAGATCTTTTGGTGTTAAAGCAGTCAAATTTTCAAAGTTTCGTACATTCCTATATTTTCATATGAAATGTACATGGCCAAAGTGGATGAAAAGCAAAGTGACAACAAATCACATGCAAGACACAGTACAGCCAGCAGAATTCTGGATTTTAAGGTTCATGCAGGAACTGCCTTTCCAGAGATTTTGAATGCAACTCTAATGTAAATTTAACATTTGCAGTATGTGTTGAGCATCTGTATTTTCAGCTTGAAAAGGGAACAAACCTTGGAATGGGCAGAACATAATCTTCTTATGCCTTAAGGAGAACACACTCAGGTGCAACAAAGCACCTGGGAGCACAGAAGTCTTAATAGCAAAATCCTCCAAATAACACAAAGCAAGAGTGGGCAGGTGGGGGGAGTAATTTAGAACTGGACTCTGTGCCAAAACTGGCATATATATTAGTTTATGGTGTGTGAAGCATGAAATGCCTGCAGCAAGCTCCACATGGCAAATCCAATGAGATACCTGGGATTTCTGAATGCTGCAAACAGGGAAAATCAGTTTGAAGTCAGAAAAAGACATGGCATCTGAGGATCCCAGAATAGTGTTAGTCACACAAGGTCAGGAAAGCAGAGAGAAGTCCCATCTAGAAGCAGCATGAGGGATCAGTGTTCTCCCAGATGGAAAAGGAGGAAAAGAAAAAAAATTTCAACATTTTATCAAGCCCTAAAGCAAAATTACTACTGAAAAGCCCAAAACAAGAAGCCTAAAAGGACAGAGAAAGAAGGAAACACCATCCCATCTACAGAAGGAGAAGTCTCACCCTGAGTGACCACAGAGCACCCACAAGGTCAAGTCAGCTCTTTGGCAGAGCAGCCTCAGGTGGCTGGGAGAGGAGACAGCGGCAGTGAGCCAAGACACTCCTAGTGAAAAAGAAGGATATTGGCTAAATACCCCCTAAAAGGACATTTTCTTATCATTTTCTTTTGTAGATGTTCAAAGTAGTACAATTGTAGCCTATGATCATGTTTATGAAGATAAAGGTCAAATATAACTCTTTGAGTTAAGGCTGGTACTAAACAACTTCCCAGTGATCTGTAAGTTTTGGGGAACCTTTAGAAGCAGCAAAGTGAATTGGCAAATTCTCTCAGAAATAAACTAACTGGTTCTCTAAAGCTGGAGATACTCTTTACACCCTCCTGGAAGCAGCTGATTTAGGGACTGGTGGAACAACAGAGAGGTCTTGAGATCTCTTCAGTGGGTAAGAATCCACTGCCTGAAGGCAAAAAACAGGAGTGTAAATCAGTTGCTGACCCTGAAAACACTGTCTCATTCCATCATTTGGAAATTATTAAGGTTAAACTAAATGTCCTGGGAATAAATAAGTAATTTGAAGGACACAGTATAAAACAGACAGTTTGGGCATTCATGACTTTGGGTTGGCTTTTGAAATTATTAACTGGGCATCTTGCAAAAATATGCATTTCTGTGACCCCATGTGCAACGGTAGTGTGTTATTGAGTCTAAAATCTGGTATGTGCTTCGGAGCCCTGAGTCTACCCAAGGGTCTTTACTCGTATCTTAATTACAGATGCATTGCCCTGGGACAAGACAAACATTTCTTTGCCCAATGTGACCAACCTTCACAGTCTGATGATTACAAAATTTCATTTTTTAGCAATTCTCATGGTCTTCAAACACAAGCATTTGCAATTATTGCATTATCTAGATCAACAATTTAATACATAAATTAAAATTACATAGTTAAGCTCACAATCTTGCCTAGCAGCATTTCCTGTTCAGTGATTCGGATCAGTGTGGGCTGATCCTTTTTGGAATGCCTGAAACCTTTAATTGTATTGCACGTGAACACAACAGGATTTTATGTTCATGGCAGTGATTTAATGTCCACTCCTCTTAAATGAAGTCTTTTAAGTGATCCATAGAGAAAAAGTTAACAGCTTTAATACTTTGGCTTACAGGACTCCCTTTATCGATCAGCATAAACCCCAACACTTCTGCAACAACTCTCACAGCAAATGAATGTCAGCAGCAGTTGGTCTGGTTTGGAAATGAGTGCTGCTCGCCTTCTGGCAACAGTTTAAGGGCACAGTTTTCCCTTGAAATAGTGAGCCTAGTTCTCATTAAAAATCTGATTTTGATAGCACTTATCAGCAATACCTGGAGCAACTCTACAGATGTTTATAACAATAGGGTAAAATCAGGCTAAGTGAAAATAAGGACTTGGGACCACAGGCAGTAAAATTTTGGCATCTGTTTATATTGGATCCAAGCGTGGCTCGCCTGATCTCTCGTGTATTCATGAAAAACAAGTATGTACAATGCAGCAGAGATTTCCAAGTAAAGTTGAAAAAGACCCACTGGAATATTTTTGGCTGCTTATAATCTTTTATTTACTCAGTGAATGATTTCCCCCCAATACATACAAACACAAAAATTACTTTCCTCTTTCCTTTTTATTATAGCAACATCCTTCAGAAGACTATGAACAATGTGGGGGCTGTATCATACACCTACACGAAAGAGCAGGAATTTATTGTCCTCACATTCTAATCTAAATGAACCCAGAGCCACTCTGCTCTGGAAACAGAACAGCAGGCCACTTTGGCAAAGACTAATGTGGCCACAGTCTTCTTAACAGGAACTATGTTATTACTGGCCAGTTTTCTAGCAAGTCAAGTCTCTAGAACTTGTGTCTTACAAAAAATCTCCCAAGCAATACTCAGGAATCTGAGTATTGTGACTAATTTGGGGGTCTCATCCTGAAGCACTTCGGGTCCAACCTTTAGATACCAGGAGAAGACATAACTTTATCAATCTCTGGAGATGGCCAGGACTTTAGAAACAAAATGAAACTGGAAAGACTGAAACTAATCAAATTAAATTCATGTCTCAATTTTAGACCTGAGAAGTTAAAGAAGGCACTAAGAAATGCAGATGGAACTTGTGACATTTCCAGCCCACTGTTTTAACTCCTAGGGATTTTCTTTCTAGAGATAACTCATTAAAATCATATTCTACTTTTCATGCATGCTTGGAAAACTGAAGCCATCTTTTCCACACCACTCACAATGTTGGAACCCAAATAATCCAAATATGGTCAGCTGTTCCTTAGATGAAGCCCTGCTGCCATTCTGGTGACCTTTGGCAGGCCATCCCTTTTCAAAGGGGGTTTACAAACGAGATGAGCAGAGCAGATCTCAGCACAGATTCTTCTGGGACTTCACTGGTAACTCCATTCATTCACCTCAAGCCTTTGTTTCTTATCTTTTAATTACAGATATAACCATGCCAGGATCTTCCCTCTTCTATCACAATTGCTTCACCTCCTAAAAACTCTTTGGCAAGGGCTGCATCAAAAACTTATCAAAATCCATAAAGACAATATCAATCAAAACACGTTGTCGATGTATTAGTTGATCCCTTCAGAGATGTACAAAACAAAGTGTTTACAATAGTCCTTAAAGAAGCCCATAGATTCTTCCTCAGCAGACTCGATTGTCCAAGCATCTACTCATGTCACCCTTTTTAGTCTCTGCTAATTTGCTGGTGTTGCAGACCTTTAGCTCCCCACATTCCCTCAGAATGCTTTGAAGCTGGACAGCCATCATCCACCTCGAGATCTTCAGATACTGAGAAAGTTTTAAGCAATTATACATTTTACTACAAGCAACACAGCTACTTCATACGTGGGTTTCCTTAGAGTCTCAGGTGAACACCGTTATGTTTTATTAATCTACTGCACCATAATTTCCTCTGCAGTGGCCTCAATATTGGACATATTCTCTCATGAATTTACCCCAAAATGCTCTGTCTCACCTGTTTCTTCAATAGGGAAGAACAATGCAGATAATGAATCTGGCATCTCTGCAATGGGGTGTCCATCATGTCCAGCTGCTTAGTTCTAAACCACAATCATAAAGTGATCCTACAGTCTGCGGTCAGCTTTTTGCTTTTGAAGAGTTTGAAGAACTAATAATGTTTTTTGGAGTCCTTTAGCTAATTGCTCCTTTTTGATTTATATTTTTGTATCTTTGTATCTCCTTCTGGAGATTAGGATCCTTTTCCTTCTTATCCTTTGCATATGTTTTTAGCTTTTTAAAAACTGTCTTTATGTCATTTCATAACCTAATTTACTTTGCTGTTTAGCCTGTATCTGCTCCCTTTGACCATTTCCTTCTTTTTCTCCCTCATTAGAGGGTTATATATACTAACAATTCTGGTGGGGTATTGTTCACCAACCCCATATCTCCCCTAAGTGTTTAATTATATTAAAATCCCTTTTTTATTGTGCTTTTCTCAATTTTCTTTATATACCCCCCTACA
>VYXF01004078.1:1369023-1394972 GCA_013397295.1 Polioptila caerulea
TCTCAATTTTCTTTATATCCCCCCCTACACTCCCCTCCCCCCCCCCCCCCTTCCATCTTACAGAGCTGAACATAACTGTGGTGGATGTTTGACCTTTTATTCTGCAAGGACAATAAACCTAATGGATGCTGGTAGTAGTAACAAGTATGAGCTGCACTTAAAATGCAAGATTTTCAGCCAGATCTGGCACCTTAGTGTCATATCAAGGCTTTTTCTTTGTTTTTTTGTGATGCACCTTGATTAGCTGCTGCAGGAAACAAACAATGACACTGTCTGCCCATTTCACCTCTGGGCAAATCTTGGACAAGATGTGAGGCAACAGCTATGGTGGTAACCGGATTTTCCACATACAAGAGTATTTTCTGCCCCTGTGATCTCTGTGTGTGTAGTCAGAGTCATGGTTCTGGTAGAAGAGACAGTAGGAAGGATCTAATATTATTCTCTGCTTATTCAACATGAAACTTCAGCCCAGGTTCCACAGAATTCCTAACAATTCCTGCTACCAAATGTGGTCTTTAAACTATTAGAATTTTTTTTTGACTGATCTTAAGTGCTACAAATTCATGTCCAGACTTGCATCTTACTGTGAATTAAGTCCTTCCAGATGGCAGGTGACACACACACTAAATCACACAGTTTTACACACACACACACACACACACAGAGAGAGGTGATGTCAAAACATTGGAAGTATAGTTGTTCTGGTCTCTCTTATCTCCAAAATAAACCTTTGACAGGTTTTTCTGATGGCCTTTAAAGAAGGAATGGCCTATGTACAAACTTTTTTTTTTTTTTAATTCATAGCAAAAAAGATAAAGAATATGAAAAATTGTTGCAAAATATGGATTAATTTTTGTGTGAAACTGCTATTTGTAAGGATTTTATGTCGGTGCCTGTGAGAGATGAGATGGCAGCAGCTATCTGTCTGCCTAGCTTTCACAGACACACAGCACATGCTATTCTCAGAATTATTTTTCCACATCCCTGTAGCACTCTACCAAGCACATGGACTCTCATCTTGAGCAATGGCACAGATATTTCTAGTGGAAACCAAGTCAGGCCCTGGCTTCAAGTTTTAAATGAGCCAGAGACTTTTGTGCATGAAAACAAGTTGTCCAAGTACTTCTTGCCATCCAAGAGTGCATTTAGGTAATCTGTGAAAACCTACCTGGCAAGAGCAATGTCCTTGCTCTTCTCTGCTCCAGAGATGTTGTATGGATGTGCATGGGTTTTTTAACTTTCAAAGCTCTATGCTGAGGAATAGGGAAGGAGAAATAAACAACAATTCTCTTGGCACAGATTAAAAAAAAATACACCTTCTGCCAAAAGTTGTAGTTTAATTTTGGTCTCAATTAAAAAATAATCTTTACAGAACATTAAAATTCTACATTTTGTGTCTTTAAGGCAACAATAAAGTATCAATTAATGTCAAGCTAAATAAAAATAAACAAACCCATTTGTTTTTAATATCTAGAAATTAATAGCTAGAAATTAAAGTCTTCAACTCCTTAAGCTCCTGGCTTCAACCACAAGGACAGAGCTACTCTTCTGGCTGTCCAGGTCAGTAGTGGAGGCAAAACTCCAAAGAAAAAATTTACTGAAGTACAATCTCCCTCAGGAACACACTGTCACACAGTCTCTGATGAATTTAGGTAGAAAGGAACCTCCAGAGATGATCTAGTCCTAGCCCTGCTCAGAGCAGGTCAGCTTGTTCAGGATCATGCCTTCTTAGTGGTTTGCAAAATCAGGTGGGTTTGACAGAACAAAGAGTGGAGCACAGCACTGACCTAATAATTTAGAATTTAGAAATTTTTCAGAATAAATGAGATTAAATCAGTAGAAAAATGAACGTGTTTTATATATCCATAGTAAACCAAGTTTTGTGGTGTGGAGTTTTTGCTTGTTTGTTTTAAACAAAATGATCAGGAACAGAGACAAGCAAAATGGTTTTTGTTGTCCAGACCTGGCATGCTGTGCAAGGTGACCTGAACCAGGCACACCAGACTGTCTCATCCTCTTGAAGTTCTTCACTGACAGAGCATCTGCATCCTTGTTCATCTGCCTGAAGGAACCAAAGCCAAATGCTTCTTGATCTTTAATTGTTCCTCTTCCATTCCCAGCTTCTCTTATGTGGCAGAGAACAACAGAACAGTGTTTCTCACTATTTCAATTAAACTAATTAGCACAGTGAGACCTCAGGCCACACATGCTGTACAGATCTAAACAATATAATTACAGGAATATTTTCATTTTAAGAATGTTTTTGTTTGCATATTTCCCTTTTGCCTCATTTTTCCTTAGATGAATTACTGAAAAGCACATCTGATTGTGTTCAATCAGTGCCTGTAAGACCCTTGGAGGAGGTTCGATTTTGTTATTTAAGCCTTATTTCCTCCTCTCCTGTTATGTCTTTCTGAAAGAAAATAATTCAGTTCTTTCCTCCTTCCACATTTTAAACTCTTTTTTCTTTATTCTAGCTTAAGTTTGAGCTATTAAAATAAAGACCCCTGCAATATGGTAACAGGAGGAAGAACAACATACAGTAGGTAAGCTTTTACTGTACTTGGTGACAAAAAGTAAAACTTCCTAAAATAGGCTAAACTAAAACCAAGAGAGTTTTAATACTTCATTTTTATTAGAAACTGAAAAACTTCTAACAAAAGCTTTCTGTGAAAAATTTTTAAAGATACTTTTGTAAGGGAAAAGGCTTTTAACAGCAAATAAATGAAACCCCAAAGCAAGCTCTCATTTTAGAACCTTGGGGACAGACCTTTCAGTAGGGACAGTAGGGAAAGGACAAGGGACAATGGTTTTCTACTAAAAGAGGGTAAATTCAAGCTACTTATAAGAAAGAATTTTTTTGCAATGAGGGTGGACCTGGAACAGGTTGCCCAGAGAGGTGGTAGATGGCCCCATCCCTGGAAACATTCAAGGCCAGGCTGAACAGGGCTCTCATCAACCCTGATCATGGCAGGGGGGTTGGACTAGATGAACTTGAAAGATCCCTTCCAGCCCAAAATATTCTGTATTTCTATTTGTTCCTATTCAGAAGACATTGGGTTGACCCCTTGTCCAGCACTATCAGCTCTACTGGAAAAGCTGATTAGTAATTTTCAGCTGATCCCCAACTTCTAATTAGACTTCAGGACAAAACAGCTTGGTTCTCTGTACTCTACCACAAATCAACAGAGACCTGCTGAAAGACTTTCAGGTCAAATTCCCTGGATGCAAGTGAGGTGAATTATGACAACCATAACACAGGCTCCAATAACAGTCTGAAACAAAAAAAAGCAAAACATCCCAAACAGAAAATCCAACCACATTGCTGAATAAATAGCCAGGACAGATGAAACTGCACAGACCCGCAGGGCTTCCTGCAGTAGCAACTTGGAAGTAGATGCCAGGAGAGCTGCTTAATGTACCTGGGGTACAAAAGTTGACAAAGCTACAAATGATGTGGTCAGGAAAGAATTTTAGAGGCAAAGTTGAGAGGAATGCTTTAGCAGAGCTGCACCTCTCTAAAGAGAGGAGCACTCCTGGCCCTGCCAGTCCTCACAGGCCTCTTTAAGGGCACACAGTCATTCTGAGGACAGCACAGAGGGCTGAGTCCACAGCTGCCTTGACTCCCCTCAGGTTATCCTCATGTGTCATCTCCAGCATTGTATTGGCAGAAACCTCCCCAGAATTTTGAAGAAAGTGACAGGACTTTCCATCTCCATATTTCTCCAATCAGCAAAGTTTTTCCTTGGTTCTAGGTTTCTTTCACATTCTCTGTAGGACTGAAACCCAATGTGACATCCTCAGCACAGCTCAGAGACACCTCTCAGTGAATGTGAGGAGTGCCCAGTAAGATAAAGAAGATGGGATTGAGAGCATAAATGAGTTTTTGGATCTGCTCCCACAGATCCCCAGGGCATCCTTAGGGAGTTTCCACTGAGGCTGCAATAATGAACCTGCTGGTTTTCCATTCATTGTCTTACAAGCTAATAATGAACCCTCAGAGCAGCAGATGACTTCAGAATACACGAAAATTTCAAGCCCAGCCTGTGACAACATAAGTATTTATTTTAAATTAAAGCCAGGCTCAGAGCAAATAATTACATAAAAGGGGCAAGGACCGTTTCCTTTTAAAAAAGTATATTTTACAGTGGTTTGTTGGCAAAGAAAAACAACAAAAAAAACTGTTATACAGACCCTTATGGCTTATCTCTACAGCTTTACCACCAAAGTGGTGTTTACTCTTTCACAGAGCAATTTGTATTGAAATTCTATCCTATCAATTTATTAAATATGCTTTGAGGCTGTAGAATATGTGCTTATGTGCTGCACTTGAAGTTACATTTTCAGATTATGGTAGTCATTTTCATTTCAGAGCTGTATTTTAGATATTGCTATGGAATTCTTATTTTCTTATGAAATGAGAAACATTACTTTCTATAAATGCACATTTCAAATTCATTTTCTAGCTCTACTCAAACACACTAGGGCTTGTAAAAATCAAGTCTCCATCCTATTTTTGAATTTTTCACTCATTCACCATGAGAATTTTGGCAACTGGCTGAGAATCAATTACTTTTAAAAAGATGTGCTAATTTTTGGTAATATTTTTTGTGGTGTTTGTTATTATTTGTTGTTTGTTATGTTTTTTCCTGTATGAGACTCAAAACTAATATGCTTAAAATGGAGGTCACATTTCCTGACTCTTAGTATTATTCTCTCCCCTGCATACACTGGGAAAAAAAAAACCCAGTCTTGAGATTGAGAAGGTCATAAACATCTGAGCACTAATAATGTCCTATATTAATGAGAAAACTTGAAACTAAAGAAGAGAGATCTACTCTATCTAGTTAGTCCCAGTAACTGGTCCACAAGACTGAGAAACTGAATTAGTCTAGTACATGTTGCCCTACTTCAAAGCCTTCATCCCACCACCTCAAGGCCTTCATTAGTAATGCTTTCATTCCACCAGCACCTCAGGCTCTGAGATTCTCTAGATGTCTCTCTTGAAAAGTTGCTGGAAACCGTATTTCTCCTGAAAGGACAAAGAAATCTGTGATTATTCCCAATTTCTTCTAAGAGAAGGGCAAAAGGACATCAAACAATTCTACCAAACTGCAGGTTCAAAATAAATGAAATATTTCTTTATACAATTCTCAGTCATCTTAATCAACTCATTACACTGGATGTTACGTCTCTGAATATGGAGTTTCAATGCATTTAACAAGCAGGAGGGGAAAAAATATTTGGAAGGCTATTAAATGGAATTACTTAAGTTTGTAGGTCCCTGAGACCGGTGCTGCTGGTGGCAGGAAACACTGTTGCTGCTTGCTTGCCTTCCCCTATTTTTCCCTAAGCATCTGCTACTGGCTAGGAACAGGACACTGGCATAAGTAGTCTGGTCTAATTAAAGCCAAATAGACATATTCGAGGATTGAAATTATTAATCTACCTGAAATTCAGGAAAGATAAGATATGAACAGCCATTTGTTTGGCAGAATACAAGGAGCACCCACACAGGTTCAAGCTGCTCATGTTTTTTTCATACTGTTTCTTGCTGTGGGGTTCTCCACACACATCTTTAGCACTGATGCTCCAAGCCCCATTCATGGCAGAGCCAAGGCATGTGCCAGGGGACCTTACCACACGGTTCGCGCAGAAACCAAAATTCTGCAACTACTGAGTAGTGGCTTGTAACAAGATCCCCTAAAAAGGCAAAAGTATATTCTAATAGTTAATAAAGCATGGAAAACACCATTAGTAATCACTTGAGTAGCTGGACATTGTGGAACTGATTCTTAACACCAACACAAGATTGCGCTTTCTGAACAGTAAACTTCACACTGGGGTGGTTATGATTCATGGCTGAACTGGATTTCCTAAAGACAGAGAACTGGGAATGAAACTGGGAATGAAGTAGTGGAACCTCTGAGATTTCTTCACTTTTATATCTTTCCTTTCCAAAATGTGGAACAGGGGAAAACAAATCAGAGGATGGGTGGAGGGAGAACAGAATAGAGTCATCTTGACCAGCCAAACTCTTCTGACAGAGCCAAGTATCATCCAGCGTGTTGTTGGCCAAAAGGCCCTACACTGACACACACTGACTGTATGGCTTCTGCAGTCGAGGTACATGTAGTTACAGCCACAACAGCCAGGCATAAATGCTGAAATGAGCCCAAACAAGGTACAGGTAGTGCTACAGAAATAGCAACTCTGACAGAGTGAAACAGACATGAATGGCTTTAGATTAATAGGCTGTAAAGAAAAAAATGAGAGTATTTTGCAATTTGAAACTCTTTGGATGTAACACCACTGTTAATGCAAGGGTATCAAGAAGAAATTTTACTCTATAAAGAGCAGGATTAAAAATAAGCTATATCATCCATAGTTTGGGTTTGGTTTGTTTGGTTTTTTCCTGTATGTACACACACTTCTAAACATATCAAGGTGTTTCTCAAACTTCTGCTTGTGGGGCAGCCTTCTGTCTGTGAAAGACCTTCACAGAAAAGAATTTGACTGTGATCTGTCACTGGAAAGATGAGCAAGTCACAAACATCCTTTGTAACAACAGCATAAAGCCCCATCACATGTTCTCCACTACTAACATGTTTACATGTATCCAGCTGGCAGTACTTAGAGGCTTTACACAGGCTTCCCACAGATAAGCAGTCAATACGAAAATTAGGTCTCACAAGTTTGTGAAGTCAGAAACTAAGAGATAGTGCTTCTTGAAAAACACTAAATATACTTAAAATCTGAATGCTTTTCTGAAGTGCTGAAGCATGGTACAGAGAAAGCGTGGGCCGTTCAGCTAGATCCCATCCCTGTGCCAGATCTGTCTGAAATATCACAGTAACACCTGACAGTGCTTCAGAACTGAGCCTTGCTCAGCATAACAGCAAGCTTTTCTTCATATTTAATGAAAACAAAAGTTGCCTGCAAAAAAACACCCCCAAAAATGTTTTGTCCTACAGAAACACGACCTCTATTTATAGAAAGGAGACTTGACAACACTACAAATGAGCAGAACCCCTTCAGGGCTCACAGATGCAGCAGATCCTTTCAAAAGTCAAACACTCACATAGAAGGGTTTGTACCACAATAGTGATGAGGGTCCTTTGAGGGTCTGTGAACTGCTATGGTGGTAAAGCTTTTTGTTCAAGGCATGAACACTGGTTTTTGGGTAGAATGTGTGTCACAAGGCCCTGAAGATAACTGCTGCAGTGGTTTAAGGTCTTTTAATCTCTGATGGTCCAGAGACTGTGTAGCCTTGCTTAAGCTGATTGTTGCTGTAGTAAGGTGAGCAAGAGTCTCTGTCCACATAAAGCACGAAGCAACAAGTATAAACCACTGATGGAAGGTCAGCTGTGGAGCACAACAGACATAAATTTTGAAGCTCCCTTTGACCTTGGCTCTTTAACTCCAGAGCACCCGTTACCTGAACACCATCCATCCCTTGACAGGCATCACTTTTGGAAAGATGATGAACTAGTATTTGAAACATAAGTCATCCCTTACTCTGGGGTTGATGAAGTACTACATTTCAGAGGTCCATCAGACTACTTGCCTTGTATTTGGAACCTCTCCCACATAGGTGTCTCTATGAGAAGCCTTTTATACGTACCTTCCAATCCCACCAACCTTACAGGTGTTGCAGGTAGGAGAGCATTTCCTTCAATGGTCAAAAAACCACAAGAGTACTGGCAATCACCAGAAGTTGTGAGGCTTTAAGCAACCTTGTTCCAGAAAACAGACCTTATAAATGGGCTCTAGTTCTTCATTCCTCTCTAAAACAGCTACTCAATTTAGGTGAGAAGCAACAAGCAAGATACCATAAACTCTTAGTGCAAATTAATTAAGAACCAAAGGCTTAAAAGACCTTATTAGAGAACTAAATATTTTAAATAATAAAGTTTGAAAGCTAAAAAGATCCATTCTCCTATGTAAAATTATCTGTAATTGCTTTCTCAGCTTTCATATTAATTATCAAAATGAAAAATTAGTCCAAGAGAAAAGTACATTCCTGGGAGCATGACAAGCTTTCCAATTAGAAATTCCAGGCAAATGCATTAACCATTCTGCACTAACCATAAGCATTGTCATTCTCAGTCTCAGAATTACGAGCCCCTGGAATATGTCCATCATTGCCATTTAACCTGCCAGTGCAATACAGTCATGGATAAAAAGTAATGGACAAGATTCCAGGGTCACAAATTCTTCTTCAAATACTGGAAATTTTTGTTTACTCTAGACCACTTAACCAAACTATAATTTGGGGTTTTAATGCTTTATGATTCACCAACAGTGAGGAAGCCCACAAGTAATATAATTTTCAAAGAATTTCCTAAAAATGTGTGTGGAAAATCCCTTTTTGCTGCACAAGAGGTCTTTGACTCTGCTGTGGACAAGCATAAAAATCCACAGGCAGCTGTCATACAGATCACACTGGATTCACATTGAAAAGGTGCAGGCAGAGAGGTCTGGGCAAGAAGACCTTCACTGACACTCTAAGGTGTCAGTGTCCTTTTCCATAGTCCAAGCTCTTAGCCACAACTTCGTAAGCCCTATTAAAGCAAGATGGCAACACACACACATATACACACACACACACACACACACACACAGTCTTCATAATTTTCACACCTTATTCCAAAGCAAATAAACAGAAATAACGTCACAACTGAGTTACAACATCAAGAACAATAAGGCAATGTGAAGTGCTTTGCATATTTTGTATTTTAAGACTAGAATTAGATTCTGCTTCAAAAAGGAATTCTACTTCTATCCAGAAGTTCTTCACATGGGGACTTGTCTCTAAGTATAAAGAATGGAACAAAAGAAATGAAAACCTGGGGTCATGACTGTTGTGGAAAGAAAAAGAAACCCAACAAACCAAACCAAATGAACAGAACTACCACCCCTCAAAATAAAACATCATCATCAATGAAAAGTCTCCCTTGATTAAAAAAATGAAAGAATGTAAACTCTAGTTTTGTATATTTTGAGATTTAAAGAAAACTGGTAACAAAAGTGAATTGTACTATTGTTTCTGTATCAAAAGTAGAATTGCACTTGCATAATAAATTATATTATAAAACAAGTTTAGGAGAACAATTAAATACATGTATATTGAAAGCTGTTATTACCAATACTGCATTTTACCTGCAAACCCATGATGTTCCTCAGTGACAGTAGATGCAAAACCTCTGCAGCAGCCAGTCCTGCTTATAGGACCAGTGATCCCTGGACTGGCCATTTGGGAGTTATGATGGGTCACAGAAGAGATCCAGTTATAAAAACTCACTGTTACAAAGATTAAGGCTTTAGTAGTGTGCATGCAGACCCTGCAGCTGTGTATGCTTAATTTGTTAGTACAGACACTGCCTACATCTGATGCATGTTATTTGGGGTTTCTAGAGTTTTTACATCAGCAGGAATTCAGTACAACACAAAACTGAAAGCAGACCGATTCTCAGAAAGTGTTGACTGACATGCTCTCCTGAGACAGGGATGAACTTGAGCTTTAAAGCATTAAGAAACTGTAATCAGACTGTAAATTCAAACATTTAACTATGTAATTGAAACTATTTCAGATGGCAAAGTAGTCCAAAGTGGTTTTAAATGAGTATCAGGATGTCCTGACCAATTAGTCCAAAGAAGTCTGCTAGTGATCATACCACTGTTGAGAGCAGGCAGATTACTGAATGTTGAGAAGGATAATACATCACATTTGATCTTGATTGTAGAGGTGAAGCTACAAACTTTCTGGATATCACACACGCAAAAACCTCCAATCACTTTCAAAAAGCTTATGCCACCATTTCCCCAAGAGCTTATCTGCAATACCTGCCCTTTAAAATAGTACACCTCTTTCAACACCATGATATCATCAAAACCTGACATCCCACGAAGCACAAAGTGAAGACAAAGAGGTATTTCTAAGGGAAATCTTAATTTCAGTGTTAAATCAGATGTTTTCCTGTAGTCTTTCTAAATGTATCAAACAGCTAAGCAAACTGTGAGCAATTATGCTTACATAAACTGTGGGCAAATATGCTTACATCCAGTGAATGGATTTGTTTGTAGTGAAAAGCATTGAAAAAAATGGTTTCTCTATTCTTCCCTTGGTAGCTGATCATGTTTCTGGAAGAAGATAAAATCTTGCAAACCTTAAACTTGACTGCAAATTCTCACCACATGTTTAAGTCCTCAAAGGCAAGAGAGAGGCATATGTATCCATTTTATCTTTGCTTTCCTGAGACATGAAGTTAAAAAAAACGATCACCTCCTTGACTTCAGGGTGATCCAAGATACCTATCTCTGTGCTAATGTGCTGCAAACTCAGAGAGCTACTGACACACAATAAGAGGGCAGAGGGCACTGCACTGCAGCCATACAGTACTTTATAACTATAAAACTGCATGATGCAGACTTCACTCCCTTCTTTCCCCACTGTGCAGTAGCAGGATTTTGTTTTAGTCATTTTGAGAGGATTATTTTTGCTTAAAGATATAGAAAAGTAAACTAACTGGAAACAAATATACATTATACAAGATTTCACAAACAAGACCACCACCTACTTCAATGGTGCCTTTCAAAATGCCAGGCTCAAGCCCTGTTTCACTGCTTGCCCATCCTGCTCACCTTCAAAAACTCTCCATGGACACAACCAGGATGATCAGGCTGCTCCAACTAAGAAAAGGCCTCAAGTACAGTCTGTGCTTTACAGTACACTCAAGCACATGCCTACCTCCTGTGGGGCAGCAGATCACAGATATGGGGGGCTCAGATACGCCCTCTCATCCATTTTTCAGCGACCTAATGCCAACAGATAGGACCACATACACTTCCTCCTAAAGAGGTTTGCACAAGAGTTTCAGTTTCATGAAAAAGATGAAGCTGAGCTGCTTACCAAGACAAATGGACAGAACCAGGATCAGAACCAGGATCTGGGCTCCTCCAAACTAGCCCAAATACAGTATAGAATAGGCAAAACATCAAATCACTTTTGTTATGAGTCCTGCTTTCATTATAGGGCAGAAATTTTGTTTCTCATCTCCTTAGCTGATGATAAAATCCCCTCAGTTACAATAAAATTGCTTTCTGACATGTCATATACAGAATAAGGTTGTATTAATGGCATGAAATGTCTCACACTTTTCTCAGAAGTGTTACAGATTCTCCACAGAATGCAGCTTCAGATTTGAAGTTATGCCTGCCTTTCTGAAGCATTTCTATTCACAATCTACATCCAGTATTAATGAAAGATGAGCTCTAAAAGAGACAGCTCCAGCAAATATGTCTAGAAGATATTATTCAAAGCTGTTACTGCTTCAGAGGAATGTTATAAGTTGTAAAATACAAAATATGGATTAACATAAAGTAGATAAACACATTATTTGTAGACCACAGAACAACAAACTGAAGCTGATGTTCACCTAACAAATTGGTTACATGACAAAACACATTCAGTCTCTTAATTTCCCTGTTTGACATAAGGATATGACTTTGAACATTCTTAAAAAGTCACCATATGCTGAGAGGTCAGTGTGGTTTTAGTGTGATGTAGATGCTGATGCATTGCAGATGGCAGTAGCAATGCCTCTGCCTGCATGACAATGAGAATTTCAGAGAACAGAAGTGAATCAGAACTTTGAATAAAGAGGCCAGATTCTGCCAAAACCCATGGTTTAGGCACATGCATGTGATTGCTTGTGGGGGGATAAAGGGCAGTTTCAGACAATTTTAATGTAAATTAAAATGCTTTGATAAGCATCCACACTGTTTTTAAATTGTTCAAATATTATACTGTTGGGAGTATTTTGTATCTATGACAATCTTATGGTTGGTTAGAATGTTATGTTAAATACAAAAGGATGCCCCAGCAGTTGCACATCTTAAAGTCACATCCTATTACATGCAAATATACAAATTCTATTACATTATGCTCGTCTCAGTCAAACTTTCTGCATAAAAGCTGCACTGATGCTTCTACAACCGTTTTTCTCTCCAGACAAAATAAAAGCAGTTCTGCAAAGCTTGAGGTTACCTGAATAAGTCAGAGACATTAAAAATAAATAAATTGTTTTTCCTAAAAGCCAACAACTTCTAAGCTATGTTTATGTTGGAACAACATTGCTAAGACTCAGCAAGAGGCAAACATTCTGGGTTTATTTTTGTCCTTACTGAAAATCTATGCCTTGGAGTATTGTTTGCACAGACCTAGGCATCCACATTCATACTATTCACCAATCTTTCTACCACTTAATTTTTTCATCAAATCTCAGAATCTGTGCATAATCCTGAACCTACTACCTGGTATAAGTCTCTCCACGTGGATCAAGGAGATAAGATTCTACTTCCTGACTGTAACCAACTATATCTAAGGATCTGCAGGATCAAACCCCAAACATTTACACAATGTTGCTGATCTGTTTTCTTTTCAAGAAATACATTGATTTTGGCTTGCAAAGTGCCTGGTATATAGAAGAGGGCCCAAGTTTGCCATGACTATGGGTTCTATTCCTTTTATCATACTTTACAGGCAATCCTCACTATGATCTTTGTAACTGCGACACTTTGCTTTCCCTAATTTTCCAAACCTAGGAACAAGAGAATTGAGACATGAGATTTCTGAATCAAAATAGCAAATGTCTCAAAGTACATTCTTTCACACTAAGACAAAGTGAACCAAAATTTAATGTCTAACTTGGGAGAATGGTTTAGAATGGTCTGCTCCCCATGGCTTGGAGGTAGATCCTGGCTCTAAACACCCTTAATGTGTCTGTTTTATCAATCATACTTTAATCTTACTGCTCAGTTATTGCATAGCCATGGGGAAGACAGGTCAAACTCCTACACTAGCATTAGAGAATCCAAGATCTAAACCCACTATAATATAAGGGTCTGTCATACCACATCAGGATTTCTTCTTCCATGCATCCACTACACTTTCTGCTTTTCCTTTTTCAAATTAAAGAAAGAAAGCAATTCAGTGAAAAAATGCCATGTAACCTTGGCTGAAGGCAGGTGTATACATTCAAAAGTGACTGTGGTTTACCTCTCATTTATTTAATATGGCAAATGCCAACAGGAGACATCACAAGCTGACTGAAGCTCATCCCGCAAGTTCATTTCAGTTTTGCAGTTGATTTTCTTTTGTTTGGTACTCAAAAATACAGAGAGATTATTGTCCTGTAGTTTTGCTTCTCTTCCCACTGAATGCAGAGCAAAGTGCATCACCATTTGTTTACAACCCAGCTGTGCTCCTATAAATCCACTCCTCAGATAGGCGTTAGCCAGAAGACACCCGGAGTCTTACAGCAGTGGGACACTAAATCAAAAACCCATGCCCTAGTTCAGCAAAGCACTTTCTTAAACAGTATGAAGACAGTAAGATTATAACTTCACTGCAATACTCATTTGCTTCCCATAAAATTCAATCTGCATTGGATCTAGTCCTAGACATTTGCTGGAAGGTGTCATTAAATAAAATGTGAGGAAAGCCAGGCCAATAATCCTTGATTTCTAAGAAATCACTGGTTGTTACATCTGTCTCATCAGATACTTGAGCAGCAGTCACAGGGGGACCACACATCACACCCACTAGTCCCCTCTCTGGCCCACTAGCTTTAAGTGTAAGTATTCAGTATATTTTGGTTCTCTCTTTGAACTGCTATGAAACAAAGCCAGAAATTTTAAGTGACTAAATTAAAAAAAAAAAAATGAAGTGAGTTCTGGTAAACAGAATTAAAAAAACCTCCTATAACAGCTGTGTATTAGCACTCACCTCCTTTGTGCACAGCCTTTGGGAAACATTTCACAAAACGTTTTTCATTTTACACAACAATGCATATTTGATGGCATATATGGAATATAGCAATTGATACATCACGTGTGTTTCTAACAGGCTGTGGTGGAGATAATTTTTGGTACAGGTAATAGATGCTACAATAAGACAACTGAGCAAACAGGTCTGCTGGCTGAATGGTGAGGGAATTTATTCTGAGAGACTCATGTTCACCTACAAATGTCCCATGTTACCTTGGGCAAGCTAAATTCAGCTCCCCACTGAAGTACTCTAATACTAAATGTAAATTATGACAACATGATGCCCATGATGCACAATCCTTTCTTGGATGCCTATCAGTGGTTCTGAAATTGTCCTCCATAACTGATGAGAAATGGGACAGAGTTCAAAAGTGTTTGATGTAATGTAGCAGTGTGTTAGGGCTCCAGTAGCCTGAATGAATCTCATTAATGAAAAGCAGAAAGTGGATGATACATGCCTTGAAAGTCTCAAGAATTAGGAATAAGAAATAAGCCACAAATATTTCTCTCAGTCACATTGTTTTATTTTTTTATTTTTTTTTTCAAGTCTTGATATTCAAATGCAATTGTTTCTGTATTTTGCCAAAATCTGGAAGCCACAGCTGAGGATTGTATGTCTAACCACAGCCTTACTGGACTGAAAAAGCAATTCGTGACTCCATTTTATGCTCAAGTTGGAGAAAATTCTACATAAATGATGCATTCTAGCTAAGTAAGATGTTTCTTAATTTGCAGAGCAGTAAGTAAGTACCTTTTTAACTTCTACTATACTTTCTCTTCACCTCTCATTTGTCAAGTGAATTAACAAACATAAATAGAGATGCTCTTCCTAAAGTACTACCTCTGAGATCTATCCTCTCCTGTACAGGTATCTCAAGGCATTCCCTCTGTTTCTACCTAGATTTTCTGCTGGGGAAAAATGTCAGGATTTTGGCTGTTGCTTTGTGATTTCTGGAAGTCCAGGAGCCGGCTCAGAGCTTCAGTCTCACATGATGAGTTAGTTGGCAAGTGGACAGTAAATCCAATGCATCCCAAATATGATCAGCCTCTGCGTATGCACAGACTGTATGCACAGGAGATGCTGGATGCCTAGAAGCCCCAGATATATGGCCCATCTCATCCAGAATGGAGATGAGGAATAGCCAAAATGCACAAAGTTTGTCCAGATGGTTTAATAACCGTGTCCACCACAGATCTGGAAACTCTCACATACTTGCAGCTCCTTAGCCCAAGCCCTCAGCCTCACGTCTCCCAGCAGCATTCTTCTGCCAGGATAGGAAAACGCAGTGCTTCCCCAAAGTAAAGGCTGAAGCTTCTTTTCAAGAGACATAAAGCGCTTTCCACAGTATAAAATGACTATGAATCTGAAAGGAAAGAGGCTCACAGTACTTCAAGCCAATTTGGTTTGGGCCCCAAATCAGGGTTCACTGCGATCAGCTCAGAGTTTGAGAAAAATTTTCCATATTAGGAAAATTAAAACCAGTGATGAACTGACCAGGTGACTCTTTTATCAAAGAGTTTATGCCTCCTAGAAGTACACTTGATACAGTCCTGCAGTTCAGAGGGTACATTATGATGGTGCCAATCAGACACTGAGAAAGAGTTGAGAACAGTCCCAGCCGCTCACTGTGTCCAAGCAGATCTGTAGCCACGTTCACCACTGCTCTTCCCTGCTCCAACACTGTGCCACATTTAAGCTCCTGCAAGATGTTATAGTTATTCTCTGACAAAAAAACAAAACTCAAAAAGTTAAAAGCATCTACTGAATTTGCTATTTCTCAGGAAATACTAATTGAAAACTTCTTGCTCTGTATTACAAATTGCAGCACAAATATTATGATTCTGTAAGTTAAACAAGATTAATATCCCTCTTTCCCTGCAGGAAACCCTAATAAATGCTACAAGGGTTTCCAGCCTTGCAGGAAGTGAAACTGCTGGACTCTCATACTTTTTTATATTTGGATTCAGTGGGAAACTCATTTTGCAACTCCATCAAATACCAGTAACATTCCTACAAGGAAAACAGTCCAGCTGCCAGTCAATAGGATATTCGACCTTGCAGAGAAACCTGAAAGGCACTTGTACAAAACAACAAGATCTGGTTACAGTTGCACTGTCACTGCCAATTCCATTAAAGCTTATCTTTAAAATGTAATGAGCTTTTTAAAAGTAGCCAGCACTAAAACCATTCTACAGCAGCAGCCAGAGTCTTGCTGCTGCTTTCCAGCGCCTTCTCATCACTTCCTTTCTATTTATATGAGGAATTACTTTGTTCTCTTATAACTTCAAATACAGTTAACATGCTAAATGCAAAAGAATTACTTGCCTCTAGGGAGAGTGGCCCAGTTTCAGCAAGCATGAGTCATGCTTTCATAAACCTACCCCATTACCCTTGACCAGTGGACATTCCGAGGGTCACAGTTCAAAGGCACTTTTGTAAATTTTATTAAGCTACAAGAACTCAGCAGGGCAGCTTCAAGCTGTCCAAGGCAGCTCACTACGTGCCCTCGTTTTTCCTCCAGCAGCTCTTGTGAAGTAGATCAGCTCTTCTTGCCTGGATGCCAGAGGACATGGCATGGAAAGGCATCACTGAGCAGGTCACCCCAAAGCTCTTATGGAAGATGAGAGAGTTTAGGCAGACAACATCAAAATACAGAATACCAACATGCACTTTTGATTTTTAGGACACACAACTATGGGAGTAGCTGGAGCCTTCATGGGATTCTCTATCAGTAGAAATTAATATTATTGGTAAATTCCATTTTTACTTTGAGTCTTTGGCTTAAACAATCAGTCAGCATGATTTTTCATATATGCATTCATTTTAACTACCATTTATTAACAGAGCAAGGTAACAAAATTTGACACTCTACTGCCTTTAACCTTAACAGTTTGTAATGAAAAGGACCTTGTATCTTGAATGGTGCATCTGCTTATTCCTAAATCCAAAACAGGCTCAATGTAAAGTTGACTATGTTAACAAAATTCCTCCCAATGACTTAAGCCTATGCTGCCCCTTTGAAACCAAACAGCAATGCTCAGGCAGGGCTTTGCTGTAGCAAGCATCTTTTCCCCCTAGACACAAGCCAGGAAAAGCTGCTGGCATCAGCACATGCAGTGAAAGGCATGTTCCACATCTCCTTTGAACAAATACTGGTGCACATCGCAACCTGGGCAAGTTACCAAACTGAAGAGGAATCTCCTGCATGTGTGCAATGAATGAGCAACAAGTCACAGTGGTATGTGCACTGAAAATCCTCACAACTTGAGACAAAAAAACCTTCTTATTTTACCTTTACCTTTGAACAACTATTTCTGTGTTTGAATGTAATTCACAAGTTTGGGAGCCACCAGTGGCAGCCAATCCACTAGTGAGTATAAAATAGCAGGAACTGCAGAACAAGCCTCTCTGCATTAAGACCAGCAGTGAATTCCACTTGGAAAGTTTTCTGTAGAGCTGCCTACCTGGAGCACATGGTCACATCTATCATTGCTTTTCATGGCTTTCACACATCAAGCCACTGTACCTGCCAGGCACCAAGGGAAAAGAGAAGTTTTCGATTGTTCTTCCCAATATCCCCATAATTTCAAGTACTTTGGGATCCTCTCTTACAAACTGTGTGTCTCTTGCCCAGAAAAAATCTGAACTGCTAAATTGTACAAGTGTCACACTTCTGCAATCATTGTATAACACTTTGCCCTGAAAGAGTAATGTCTGCTGGTCTTCAGACTTTATGCACACTCCACTACTGCAAATGACTTTCTCTTGCAGCAGTCTTTTTTTGCTAGATTTTCAAGAGGTTCTATCAGAGACAAATAAAATCCAAAACAATGGGAGATAAAATTTTTAGATTTTTTTTTGCCCCCAGTCAGATTTAGCACTTCAGCAAACAATTTTTGTTACTTTTCTCATTTAATGGCTAGATCTAGAAACCTTCCAACAGTACTGACCCTCCAAAAATTGTGATCAAGGAACCTGATTTAACAGAGACAGCTGTTTTATCACAGAAATTAGCTACAGACACAAATAACAACATGAAGATATCAAATTCCCTGTGAGATAGGAAATGGCTAAAAGGAAGAAGTTTTTGGCTTGGGTGGTGGTGGGGTTGTTTGGAGTTTTTTCATGGCTTTTTCTTACTTTGTTTATTGGACCAAGTAATCTAGTTGGGGATAAGAAAAACTGAAGTGCTGTGAACATGAAAATCCCTGGACTTAATTCTCCCCTCTCCCCTCCACCTCTAAATCATTAGGCACAATAAAATAGATTATCTCCTGCTCCAGCCTCTGCCCCACTTACCTGCTTAGACCACCTTGACAACAGAAACTCTTAATAATCTGGACACTTCAAAAATAACAGGATTTGGCAGTTTAATCCATTCTCTCAATAATTACAAATAATGCAAATAATCATAGCTGAAATCACCTGCAGGTTTTACATCAAACCATTCAAATGCAAATTAAACAGAATTTAATAGTTTCTATAATTAATTTAACCACGAGGCAAAGTGACAAATCCATTAGCCAAGCCAAAGACAAAATATTCAAGACATCTTGTCCAGGATGTCTGCTGTTGCTCTTGAAATAATATATTTTTTCCAATATTTAGAAACACAATGAAGTCCTAACTACGTGTTTTATGAGGCTGAACACAGCTAATCCATATGGACCTACTATAAAATAGACTTACCACTTTTTTAGCTAGAATACAATAAATTTCTCTAAGGTGTGAAGCTAATCTTTTTTTAATATATACAACAGAGAAAAGTACTGAAAAACTGTTTCAGTTCTATGGGTCATGAGCAACAGAGAACCACAAAGTAGAAAATGTTGATACGCAGAAAAATTTTGCATTTGCCTTATTAGCCAGAGCCATAGTCTGCTTAGTTCCTGTCTTAGTTTTGTGTTTGGCAGCTGCAGAACTATAAAAAGCTATGCCATTTAAAACATTTTTAGAAGAATGATATTGTATTAGGCTGACAATACGGAAGTCATTTATCAAAATGTCACATTGTGTGGAGAGACAGATAGCAAGTGTGACCCCTGGGCCTCAAGGAGGAGGTTAAAAAAATTAAAAACATGCTCATCATCTCCACTAGAGCACGTTATAAACTGAAAGTAGTCAAGTTTGCTGTTGGGCTAAGCCTTCTATTGAAAGAGAGGGAATTTCAGCAGTGTTTATTCTCCCCCAAGCACCAAGGCCTGTCTGACCTGCTTACAACAGCTCTAAAGCTATGTCTGTCCCAAAAGAATATATTTGGGTGAGTGCTACAATAGGCTATTCAAGGTTTGGTTGTTTGAAATACAGGTCTATATTTCAGTGAGAAAAAGACAGAAAAATAATTAGCAGAGGAGAAGAAAGAGACTAAGTAAAACCCAAACCAA
This sequence comes from Polioptila caerulea, assembly GCA_013397295.1. Taxonomy (NCBI): domain Eukaryota; kingdom Metazoa; phylum Chordata; class Aves; order Passeriformes; family Certhiidae; genus Polioptila; species Polioptila caerulea. The sequence continues at coordinate 1,388,239 of VYXF01004078.1, forward strand.
CATACAAACCTAAAAAAAAACCCAGCAAAATTAGACTATCTATAGATTTGCGTGTCATTTTATAAGTGAGAGGTAGAGGCAAGGCTCCTCCTGTGCAGAGCAGCATCCAGCTTTCAGCCACAGTAGTCATGTGCATTGGCAGCTTCCCTATCAAACTCGAGGTCCAAACTCTGCCAGGGGCTCAGTGCTAGAAATGCCAGAGTGCTGCCTGCATGGGGGCACGTGGTGCCAGAGGCCCTCTTTGAAGTGAAGAATGAGTAAAACACCTAAAGTACAGGAGAGCTGCCAAAAGGTATGTTTGCACAGTATCTCCCATCAGTCAGGCAAGTGAGGTAGAGCAGGAAGGTAGATCAGCATCATGTGAAGCAAGTCAGAGAAAGAAAACTATCGCACAGCCCTGGAGGGGCCTAAATGCTACAAAAAATTGTAACTGCCCCACCTTCAGCAAGGGGTACCAAAAAAGCACAGTCATTCATTAAAGAACAACCTTTCCTTTCTCATGTCTGAATGAAGGTCAGTAACAGCACCAAGTGTTCTTCTGGAGGTGGCTGCTCAGAAGCTAAAGAGGAATTCAACTTACAATTCCCTTAAGCCAAAATCAAGTCAAATAGAATTAGCTCTAGGTCTGGTTTTGTTTAGCAAATGCTAGATCTAACACACCAAAACAAAAAACTCGGGAGTCAAAATCTGCCACACAGCATTTTGAGGCTGCCAGACCCATCTCTAGCAGGTACCTTACTGCATGTCCAAATCATGTGAAAGCAAAACCGAGCCACAGACTACAGCTCTTCACCTTGGGGATCAGCACTGCCTTTCAGCACCTCCAGGTGAATCATCACTAACTCTGACAAGCACCAAGGACTCATCTCATGGTAGAGCAGCACACAGTCCCTAACATCAGTGACATCGTATGTCGCGCTCCTTCCGTGGGGCAAGGCTTGGAGAGTGCTGAGGTCAGTGGAGTACACATTGTTCACCCCACACAGAATATGCTCAGTCCTCCTGCCAACATCTAAAGCATTTCCAAAGTAATCAACTAGTAGCTTACCCCATATTTCACTAGATGCAAGGAGTAGGAATGTGAACAAGCTGTAATATTCAGCACCAAATCCATTCTAACTGCAACAATATCAATTTTCATATTCTTCACCAAAGAGTTTGTGTTACCTAAGTGCAAATTTTATTCAAGTGCCAGAAAAGCTTAGTCCATCCTATGAAACCAGAGCTACATTCATTCTTGGCTCTGCCTTACCAGAACATGCCTGATGTAAGGATTAAGGCTCCTCCAAAAAAAGGGCATGATAAAAAGAAAGCAACATAAGCAGCTGCCAAACTGATTAATTTCCTCAACTCAAAGGCAGTTTTAACCATATTTTAGATCTTCAGACAGCATAAAGAAGCATTTTGTTCCAAAACCGATTTATTTTTATTAAAATCTTATACTGAGTGCAAGCATAAACTCGCCTCTTATAAAAGCTGCCTGTCCAACCAATGCTTCCAAGACCTCTCAACCTCATTTATAGGAGCTGAAGGGATAACAAGGACCAGCATATTACTGAGCTAGCAGGGTCTGCATCAGCACTCCTCTCACCCTCACAGCAACAGACATCCTATGCACTTCCAAGCTTTTCCATGGGAGTGCTACTCCCAAAGCATTAGCAAAAACCCAGAGGGGAGAGTGACAGTGTGGGCAAGAGGTTATGCAGGCAGACAAGAAGGCAGATGGCTTCTTGGTAGGGCTCTGATAAGGGAGACAAACTGGAATCCAAGCTGGGGGAGCAAAGGGACTTTTGCAGGCTGCTGCTAATACCAGAAGCACCAACAGATTTAGTTTGGGCTCAGTCTGCTGACCACACCATAACAACAAGTTCTTTGGCATCAAAAGATTAGGAAATGCCCTTGCCAAAAGACAGTCTGGACTCAGAAAAATATATGATTGACACTAACACCAAGCAAACAAAAACGAAACTTCATATGCCAGGATGATGGCCAAAACAAACCTAACTGAGCAATCATATTTCCAGAACACCATCACATTTGCCAAAATATTTGGCCAAAGCTGACCTCTTCGGAGTTTGTTTCCAGTTGAAGTCATGGCTTCACCTTGCTTGAATAATGAAGTACAAACATGTAAAGAGCCTCTCTGCTCTGGGCACCATCGAAGGCTCATCCCAATGTACAGTGCTCCAGGTCACTCACATTTCACATTTCAACAAGTATTTGGAACCTGATTTGACAAAACATCATCTCTCAGCTATAGTTTTACTTGGGTCTAAAGTTGCAGGGTTTGGCTGTCAAAGTGTCTAGTTTGATACGCCTAGAAACACAATAGTACCATCAGGTCAGCTCATGTACATGAGCATCCTGTCTCCTGCAGCCACCACAAGCCTTAAGAAGAGTAAATAACACAGGTTAATAGGATACTCTTCCACTGCACTCTCCCACCTTTTCATCATTTTCAGTTTAGGGACTTTCTAATCCAGGTGTTTTTTTAGAGTATTTAGTAATCCCCAGTGGATTTTTTCTTTCCCCTAAATTTACTTGTCCAGTCTAAAATTTATCCCCAAAAATTTGCTCAAATAGTTGTGGGCTCCTGAAAAAATATAAGTGGAATCTCTAAATTCTGCCCACCTCATACTCTTCCTTTGCAAAACACGAAGAGATGGTAATTTAACAAACACTGAAAGGCACACACTTTAAAAGCTCCGTGCATCCCTCAGTTGTTATGTGTTTATGCAGAGCTAAAGCTAGCCAACTGAAAACTTCAGCTGCAAGAAAAACTCCAGTTGTAAGAACACAACCTTGTGGATTTAGAGAGATTCACTACTTTGAAAACAGAACACTGCCTCGATTTGATCTTGCCAACTAATTTCAGACATATTGTTCTTGTGCTCATAACTAATATTTTTAAAATCCAATCATTTTACAAATCCACCTAATTTTAGCCCTGTTTCACCACAGCTGCCAAGTGCAGCCGTGTGCAAGATCATACAATTTGTTTCTCAGCTGCAGTGGCAAATTACTGACATTGTTCAAAGAACCCTCAGTTAGCTCTGATTTCAATCCCTGCAAAGCTGAAGGACAAACAACCTTTCTGCATTTTAATCATGTATACACCAGTACATTCAAATAATGCTGCAGAAACCTACAGCAATTCTTTCAGGTTTCATTCTCACAGATCCAGACTAGCAATTTGTTTTGTTGTGGGGTTCTGTTGGTAATTCATTATGACATTCCATGAAAAACAATGGAGAACACACATGCACATTAGAAGAGTAGAAAGTATTATCCAGATGTACTCAGAGACCACAATGTCAGATCCTTGCAATGCACTTGCAGGAAAGTTTAATGGATTATCTCAACCCTTCAAATAGGGCAATATCCTGGCACTCCGAAAAAAACCTGTGACCTCCCATGCTGCATCTCTTTGTGATGGCAGATCTCCAAGCAGATATGATTTATCTCAAAATTAGAACTTCCAGAAAAATGCAAGAGGTGTCTTTAATCTTCCAGTCACATGTCATGAACAGTCACAGCCAATTTTGGACACAACAAGATTTTTGAGTTCCTGCAGCTGTGTAATCAAACTGGGAATTGTCCATCTCAGCCTGTTTGTTGAAATACAGAAGAGGCATATGAATTTGAAAGAGTCCCTGGAAAAACTGGGAATCATAAAAGGCACATCTGAGCTGAACAGAACTGCACAAATTGTAAGAACTGACAGCAGTGTCAGAGAGAACACGACATGGCCTTGACCACACCAAACAAAGGCAGCTTTGATAAACAACGCAGTGGGTAAGGGAAGCCCCATCTTGCCTCCCAGGGTCTGAGCACTGAATTACCTTTTCACAAGGATGAGGCCGCACAGTAGAACAGACTTATTTCTCAGCAAGTCCAGTTTTCATTGGATCATCACAGAATACTCTTACTGGTGCTCTGACAGTGGTTATCTGACATTGTTAACATTTCTAAGTTTTCAAATTTTGCAGCATTCAAGGTCTGGAAAATAACTTCTTCATGAGGCATTTCATAAAAACATGTGACAAGTTCTTCTTTGCCCTCTTGCTATTTCTGAGACTCTTCAGTCAACTAAGAACAACTGCTATTGCCTTTTAAATCTGCAAGTACCTCTCACAAGAATGCTGATGTTCCCCAAGTCCTGCCCTTGGATTAAACATGGACTGTCACCCTTCACAACACAAGGAAGAACAATATTTGAATACTGCAGTAGTAAGAAATGTAGCACATAGTAAACAACAACCAAAGGCTAGAAATAACTACAAATTTATTAAATCCATAACCAGTTTTTGGATTTATTTTTCTTCTTCTTCTCAGACAGCTTTGGAAACCAGGGGAACTTCTCAGAGGACAGCCTGTTTTTACTTTCATTAATATTTAGGATATTACAGAGGACCTGTCAGCAGCGGATTTTGAGTCTGCTTCTTCTTCAAATCACCTTCAACCTAGTAAGCAAGCAAAGACTTGGATCAATAACCTCAGACTGTAAATCTGTCTGCAATTCTGCTGAAGGGACAGTGTTCTTCATTGAATAAATACCATACACTTCACAGCTTCAGACTGACAGCTTAAACTTCATCCAAAAGCTATAAAACAGCCAGGATATCGAATAAAGCAGCAAAACACTTGCTGCCCAAAGTTTCAGTTCTGAACTTTTTTTTAGAGGTTCTTGGAGAGATGTAAGGACTATTCCCTGCAGAGCTGCTTGCAATCAGTTGAAAATTTGGATTAAAGTGAGACCCACTGCAGAAAAACAGCAATAACCCCATGCCTGCATTTAGTTACCAAGGGGTAAAGAGCAATTGCTATGTGAGGAGAGTACAACAGCTGAAAACCTACCTAAATTAGGCATCCCTAATTTTGATTTACACCACTGCAGCACAGCAGACCAAAGTGCCACCAATCCCACGCTGACAACACATGAACTGCTAGAAACACAGGGTTTCAGCTGAACACAGGTAGCTCTTCAGAGGCAACAATGAACTGTTAAGAGCCACAGAGGAACGGAGGCCTGTTTAGAGAAGTCTGGAAGAGGTCTTGAGTGTTTAGTAATGACGGGTTACCTGGGTGCATACACGGGCAGTCCTTATCTCTGTCCTGACATGGATGCCCTGCAGATGATTATCTCAGTGACTGTAAGCTCTGCACTGACTGAGGAACACAACAAACAGCAAATGCTCAGGCTGGAGACCAGCTGGGAGACTTCTAATGGCCAATTAAACACGGCACACTACAGTACATTTCTCCTCTCACATGAACAGTTTTCTACCCTTCCCTCCATATGGACAAAAATTCCATTCAGATATCAAGAAAAATAGTTTATTTCACTGGGAGGAGGAAAAACACTTAAGAAAAGCCTCAGCTCTGAAAATTATAAAATCGGACATTAAAAATCTACTCTTGCATCAGCCAGATTCAACTGTTCATGTGTTATTACTGCATTACACAGAGGAAAGGTCAAAGTATTAATTTTTCAGTTCAAATCAATATATGCAAGAAAACTTGAAACATTAGCTATGTGACTCTGTGTAACTATCATGAAGCATCCATCAAAACCTCTTAATGCCAACAAATTACTGTTATTTATGACCTAGCTGACAGTTCCTTTTCTCTTCAGCCTTACAGATAGGCACTGTATACTGATACAAACCAGACTGCCTACAAAGTTGTTGCATATTCAGTAATATCCAGTGTCATCGCATGCCTTGGTCCTTTGGGATTCATCTCTATGGATGCTGAAATGGTACCAGAAGATGCAGCTCAATGTACAGCACCTGACACAAAGCAGAAGTGGTCATCCAAAGGGTCTCCAGTCTGAAACACGACATAGGAGGCTCATGGACTGGAAAATGGTGTACCAAGCATATGACAAATAGTCACAGCCCAATCAATCAATCAATCAGCCAATTTCAATACCATGCTTAATACCTGCTCATTTTAGGAAATAATGCACTTCTAGTTATTTCTAGTAATATTAGCACAAGAAAGTGAACCCAACATTCTTGCGTGCCACATATTACATTCATATACATATATATATTTGATCCCAAAATTGGCACCCAGATTATTTTTTTCCCCTTCAAATTATGGAAAGGCATAGAAAAGCAGTGTAGAGTGATGCAGTCTCACTTCACATGCTTTGTAGACCTTGCTGAAAACTTAATCCAAAAGCATTTTTTAAATTCTTCCTTATTATCATCACTGTATTGTTAATGTTTCCACAGTATTGAGGAGAAATACATCTTCAGCCTGGCGAGATGTTGCTTTGGTAGTGGAACACACACACCTATGGATATGCTGTGAAAGGAAGACTGAAAACGAGAACAGCCACACATGCCTGTTTTATCATGAAAGTGTAAATGACCTGCTTCACTGCTACTGTATATATAAATAACCCAGGTTTTGGTATTGGACTTTAGGGAGAAGCCATGCTTTCTCCATTCGAGTTTTCTGTGCTTTCAGGCAAATAGCTTCAGTTGCCAGGTTTCGAAAGCGTTTCTGCCCTCCCCCGGCTCTCTCAGTGCCACTGCGGCAGCACACAGCGGTCAGGGGGGAGGCAGGTGCCCGGTTCCACAGGAGGCTGCAGTACCGCGCCAGCAGCTGGACACCCATCACACATCCGAGCTCTGTTCGGGCCAAGCCACCACCGCTCCCCTCGCCGGCACTGCACCCTTCGGGAGCGGAGCCGCATCCCGGGGACGGCCCGGCCGCCACAG
>VYXF01004078.1:1395496-1439428 GCA_013397295.1 Polioptila caerulea
TGCATATAATGTATTTACTATGTATGTAGTTATATTGGGTATATGGTCTTTATTCCTTTATGTTGTAATTATATATTGTAAGTATATATTTACTGAAGAAAATTATAATATATAATATATTTACTGAAGGCCCCTGCACCCCTTCTTTTTTTTTTTTNTCTTTTATCCTTTAAAATGGTGAAAACATCGTCACCACTACCATCACCACAATCACTTCTGTAGAAAAAGCAGTGCTCTGATTACCCTCCGACATTTACCCTCCACAAGATTTGTGTTCAATTTCATCTTGAGATCAACACTACATCCCTCTCATGAAGTTCGCATCTGCTTTGCTAGAGGGACGCTCTCCAGCTTATCCTTCCATTAGTGCTGCTGTCTGCAGGTGCATTTTTTAATATGCTTTAATATATTCGTGGGTAAATGACACAGTCCATGCCGAAAAGAATAGACTGTACAGCAAAAGACAACTAGATGGATGTGGTGGTTTTTTCTTGCCTTGCCTCTAGGCACTCAATAGTTGCAATTTGATTCCACAACCTTATGACTTCTTCCTAAAGAGCACATGGCTTCATGCATCATTCTCGGTGTGTTCAGGATATTTACACCTCTGCTGTAGGCAATGATTATATTTAAATCTCATACTTTTGAGGACTGTGGCAACTTAATAGCTACTAGAACTATGGGAGGGGAAAGACTTCTAGAAGTAGGGTTGTTTTTCTGGTCTTTGGGACTTTCCCTGAAAAATTGGTCATAAATGGAGACCCAGATGGTAGAGAAAAGGAATATTTGCATCACTGAGGCCAGAATATGATCAGGGAGATTGTTAGTGCTTAGATGACGAAAGAAGAAATATACCACTATTCTTACTTTTTTTTGAGTGTGGCTATAAACTGGGAAAATCTGGAGATTTTGATCTCCTCAGGAACAATTTGCATAAAAGGCAAGTCAACATCATGCTAGCTTACCAAAGCTTTTTTCCTCCCACCAGCCAGTTGGTACACCAGCCACCACGTCCTTACTCTGGGATCTTCATGGCCTCCTCTGGACTTCTCCAGCATCCTTGGTCCACATCCTTCTCATGTTGGGGGCCTAGAACTGGATGCAGCAGTCTGGGTGGGGTCTCATGAGAGTGGAGTAAAGGGGGAGAATCCCTTCCCTGACCTGCTGGTCACGCTGCTTCTGATGCAGCCTGGAAATGTAGACAGAGGAATGGAAAAATCGTTTGCCTCAGGCTACACAACACGTCAAATGCCAAAGGTGGGAATTCTACACAGCCCTTCTACAATGGATTGGCAAAAAGTGCAAACTGGGGAGTAAGGGAGGTGCTGTAATGTCTCCTTTCTAAATGGGCTGGAGAAATGCCTGCATATGTGATCTCCCACTATTGACTGCTGAGGGTTTTGGAACAGGGCTATTTTTAACATGTGCACAGGATTATAAGCATTTTTGGCTCATGCACACACGGCCACAAGAAGATATATACACGTATATATGCTTTTGACTTTATTGTTAATGTGTGGACTCTTTCACATACTATGCTTCCTTAATTTTAAAATTCTAGCTTATGTACTTCTCAGAGCAGGGATATATTATGTATTTATATGTGTAAAAATAAACTTCTCTGCAGCCACAAATTGTCTCCCTACTTTTGTGCAGCCACTGAATAGTGCCTTGCAGGGGCCATCTCATCTTTTACCTCCTATTGGCTGACAGCAGCCATCAAACTGACTTTTTCATCTTAGTGAGAAATAAATTTTAAATGCTGGGCCTCTAAAATTTACTTGGCACTGCAAAATAAATCTTGAATCTGATTTGGATTCATTATCTCCGAGCTACAGAGTGCTTGCTGTCAGATGCACATGAATGTACTTCGTCTAATGTGCAAACCTCTCTTGAATGCAAATTGAATAAAAGAAATTATCAAATTCTTCATTAAAAAACTGGAAAGAACATGACAAAAAAACCCCATAAAAGCAATCAAATGCACACTTATATTCATCATTGAGGTATTAGGATTTTTTAAAGCTTTTTTTCAGCAGCAGAAAGGAAACAATGGTTCGTGGAGTGGGATTCCATATACACTTGGGGATTTAAGAGTTGCTACAAAATGCAATTGAAATTACAAAGCATGTTACAAGACCAAATTTATTCCTCCAGTAATTTAAGAAACCTCTTTGTGCTGTGGCCTTTCATTTGACAGTTTGGCATCTAAGAGAATGCCAATGAAATACTCTTTATGCTTACCAGAGAACGAATCTCTGACATATAAAGCAGAATTGTACAGTGCCTATTCTTCTATGGCATTATCTTTCCTCTCACGAAATGAATTGAGCAGCAGTTATAAACTTTCATTGTAATGATTTTCAAATCAGATACCTTGAGAATTCCTGGCATTGTGCAGCCACGTGTCCCCTGGTTTATTAGATTTTGCACAGACTATATACTGTTCAGGCTATATACTGTTAATTTAAATTCATTGTAACATGAGAAGCCTGACACAACAGGAGTAATGAGTTTTGGTTGGAACCCCTCTGTCGCTGTGGGACACACAAGGACACACACGGACACGCTTTCTCGTGAGAAGGTTAAAAACTATTTATTAAAACATCTGACTCCACATTTATAGTATTTCCACACAGACCAGGGATTGGAGGAGAAGTTGGACACCTCTCCCATCCCATTGGTCAAGAGAACTGCCCATCAACTTGTTTTTTTCACACCAAGAGAAAAAATGTCAACAACTTCGTTTTCACATAAACACGCTTTTAATTATAACACCTGTGTGTGACAAAAAACTAAAAATGATGAAAATATTAAGTTAGTGCATCAGGAAAGCTTGAAAAATCAGGGTGACATCCCTCTGTACAACAAATACTGGCTAGAAAAATGGTAAATGCTGTAGAAGAGTCTGGAGCCAACTGATTCACAGAGAGAATCACGGAGTCAAGGTAGATTCGAAAAGACCTAAAATCATTGAGTTCCAACTTTAACCTAACACTGCCAAGTCCACCACTAAACCATGTCCTCACACACTACATCTATAAGACTTTCAAATACCTTCAGGGATGGTGAGTGAAGCACTTCCCTGGGCCGCCTGTTCCAGTGCTTGTTCATCTTTCAATGGAGAAATTTTTCCTAATCTGAACCTCCCCTGGTGCAACTTGAGGCCATTTCGCTCTGGTCCTGTCACTTCTTGCTTGGTAGAAGAGACTGAATCCTACCTGGCTACACCCTCCTTCTGGGCAGTTGTAGAGAGCAGTAAAGTCCTGCCTGAGCCTCCTTTGCTCCAGGCTGAACCCCCCCAGCTCCCTCAGCTGCTCCTCACAGCACTGGTGCCCCAGACCCTTCCCCAGCCCCACTGCCCTTCTCTGGACACGCTCCAGCCCCTCAGGGTCTCTCTTGCAGTGAGGGGCCCAGAACTGAGCACAGCATGGGAGCTGTGGCCTCCCCAGTGCCCAGGACAGGGGGACGGTCACTGCCCTGCTCCTGCTGGCATTTGAAGACACCACGGGCATCATTGTGCCAACCCTCCCCAGGTACAAGCAGTTATATGCTTGATGTTTAATCCACGATGATTCACAAAAGTCTGTTTTGGATACAGCAGCCCCATAGCCCTTCTGTTCTCCTCTAACAAACACAAGACCCAATGTTACAGACAGAATGACACAGATGATTGCATGCTGCCATAAAATAGCAGATCCCTGCAACGGGACAACAAGCCTCTCTGGTCTTAAAAATCCTTATTACTGTAGCCTGTCCCATGCAGTAAAGTTCAAAGTTTATTTTAAATATAAGCAGGGTTAATGCCACTGTGCTAGCTCCATATTTTCTCATTACAGAAGGAGGGACATGCAGACGATTCTTGTTCATGGTCACATAGTCAGACGGTGATGGAGCTGGGAACAGGATCCATACATTCTGACTGGCTGTCCCTTGCTTACTCTGTCTTCTATCACTAGGCTGCCTTTGTCACTGTTTACTTTCTTGACGTATGCTCTCACAGTGTTGTTCTTCATCACTGAGAGACTTCACTGTCACCCAGACAAAAACCTCTGCAGTTGTGCAATTAAGGCCTTAATCAGAGTCTTGGAATTCTTTCTTGTCTTTGGCTAATTTTAAGTGATAATGATGATGGTTTATACCTACACCTCTTAAAATGAAAAATGATGATGGAAATAAACATACTTCAATCAACAAAATCTCCCTTTCTCTCCAATACAAATGCTGTCTTTTTGTTATGTTGTTATGTTGTTATGTCTTGTTGTTATGTTGTTTTACTCCCATCTTAGTCCATACGTCCTAAGGAGTGCAGTAACCCTGTAGAACGCATGCATGATCCTCAGTGTTCCAAGTTTTGAAGAGGATTGAACAGCAAAGAAAATGCACTGTTAAATGTCTCAATCAATTTATAGTGATATATAAGCATTTAATGTTGATTTATTTGAAAAATAATTGTTTTCATGTGCATAGGCTTCAAGCTTCCTGCCATAGAAGGTGGCATAGATTTTACAATTGGCTTCAATAGGACTTAAATACTGCTGTAGTCCAGCTATAAATTTTAGCCATATTTTAAATTTAAAAATGGTTCCACATACAGTGCAAGAGTACATTTTTTCATTTAGCATGATATTATTTTTGAGTAACATTGTACATATCTAAGCAGAAGGTTCTGAAATAAAAAAAATAAGTGAAAAATCTTTTTTTTTTTAAAGTCTGTTATTTGAAGGNAAGTCTGTTATTTGAAGGAGCATGTCTGGCTGACATCCGACTGGTAATGTGGCACAAGTCTGACCTGGACCATTTTTTTTTTGCTAGAAAACAGTGAGCAGTTGAAAGATTGAATTAACAATATGGATTCACTAAAATGATGTTGAATAAGACTTCACAGCTCACAAAAAAAAACAAACAAACAAAGAGTTGTCCCAGTAATATCTTGTGATATCAAAGGAGTCAAGGGGGTGGTCAAAGACTCAGACACTATAGCAGAAGCTGTTATACAAGTTACTGAAGGATAAAATTACTGTGTCAGCTGGTCCACTCATGCACATCCTCACTTACTGCTGCTGTGAAGGCACCTCAGGGTGGGTTAACTATAAGTGACAACGCACTAGAGTGATCTGTGTACCCTTCAGCCTGACTAAGGCAAACACACAGAGAGTTAAGGTGTTTCTGAATAGCTCACATTTGTCATGGTGTGGAAACATGTACATGTGTACCTGATATGCAGCAGGTTTAACAATTCATGGCCATCAGAGTTTTAGAAGTCCTCTCTAGCTTCAAATAAAATACCTATCTTCATGCCACAATTTGGTCAGAGGAGCTTTAAATAACAGTTTGCTACCAAAAAAAGTGAGCATGACATGTTTCTGGAAAATCTTTTTAAATTGTGCAGAATTGCAATTAGCATTTGGTCAGTTCGATAGTTTCACACTACCTAAGATTTTTTTTTTATGATGAGGGTGGTGAAACAGAGGAACAGGCTGCTGAGAGAGATGGTGGATGCCCCATCTCCATAAACATTCAAGGTCTGTTTGGCCATGGCTCTGAGCAACCTAACCTAGTTAAAGATATCCCTGATCATTGCAAGGTTGATCCTACTAGATGGCTTTTAAAGGCTCCTTCCAATTCAAAATGTTCTATCATTTTAGAATTCTATTTATTTCAGGTCATGTTCTGCCATTCCTAAGTCTTCCAGGGCAGTATGAGTCTATATGATGAAAAGAAAAAACTGTGTGAGAAGCTTTTAATCAGAGAGGATAGTTTTACTTTGTAAGTGTATTCCTTGGCGTCTTTGACGATGGGATTTTTAAATGTTTTAATTGTATGTGTGAAAAGGCAAGGTTTAAAAATAGCTATTTTTGAACATTGCAACATAAGAAAATAATACTAGGTTGTGCATAAGTGAACATTCTGAAAATTATTTCAGAGCCAGGTAAACCTGGATATCATAAAACAAAAATATTGTGAACAAACCTTCATGCCTACATGCAAAGCATTTCTTTATTCATCTTCTACAACCAGGCAGTTGTCATCCCTTCATTTCTTGAATCTCATTCCTAGAAGACAAGGCTTACTAATGTTAGGTGGAGCACTCTCCAAGTGCTATATTTGTATAATGCTCTTTATACTCATCCCTATCCCAAAGGATATCTTCCATAGCAGGCAAGTCTCCAATAAGAAATGTAGTAAGAGTAAGGACTGGAAGAATTCATCTGTTGAAGATTTCTCAGGCTCTTAGAGAAACTGGTGCTGGTGTGGTACAAGAGCCCCTTTGAAATCTGCTTTAACTTGACTGTATAATTGTATTAGCTCTGCCATTAACAATCAGGAGCTATCAAGTGAAACTGCAGCCACGGCCTCCTGGTGAAATCATCTCATTAGTGCTGTATCTGAAAGCGTGCCTCCTTGAAACTCTTTGGGAGAGGGAAAACACCGGCACAAAATTTCTGAGCAATAATCAGTTCACAGAGGGCAGCAGCCTCTCACTGACCTTTGCTGTGCATCCTGTTAGGCACGACAGAGCTCTTCAGAGCTTTATTGATGAAATACAGGACTGATAAGCAAAGCAAACAGTTGAAAGTGAGAAGTAGCTTGAAAGGTCAGCTGCAGAACAGGTACAGATGTATTCAGCTGCTGGCATGCTCTCCTACCTGGAGCAGAGCTCTCAGTCCTGCTGCCATTTAAAAAAAAATATGTATCAAGTCAGCTTTGCAGAGTCCTATGCAATTGTAAAATAATCTGACACATTTCAAATCGTGTGGCATAAAAACATGTTATTTACATAAGTAAAGCAGAAGTGTGCACTGGTTTTCTCATTAAGGGCTCTTTTTTGGCAACACAAGGGTTTCCAAAATTTTTATCTGTTCAAGCTTTCAGTTAATTCTCTAACCTCCAAAATAATCTTTCAAAAAGCTTTTCAGCCTGATTTTAGGCTCTTATGCATCCTAAAATAAATGAGGGCTAACATTTTTTAAGTAAATGGGTCTGTATTTTTGACTGATATAAATCAGCATTTTTTTTTTTACATTTCTCTTATTTGCACACTAGCAGAAGTTTTGCAGCCTTGTATCACTGATCTTTTCACTCCAAACAGACAGCATTTCTTCTGAGTTCTTGCAGTTAAAAGTACCTATTTGTTGCAGAGACACGAAAACCAGAAAGCAGGAAATGAACACTTTGAAAGACCCTCTAATACAAGTACAGGAAAGCTTGCACTGCTAAAAGTAAATTATTTTAGATGGTTCACTGAGAAAAGTCTCTCAGATACTCTGCTGAGAAGATTTGACAGTTTGGGTAATACACTTTATTTCATGGAACCTGTATGCGTGAGACAGCTGTAGAAAAGAATTTTAATCAGTGTGTTCATTTTCTAATCAAAGCTGCTGCCCATCATTAAAAGTAGAGGCCTGCCAAGCTCCAGCTGAAGCCCAGCTTTGCACTGAGGCTCCTGGGAGCTGGGCAGACATGTGCTTCTGCTGCCTCTGCTCTGAGAAATCAACTTCTGGCAAAGGAGATGGACAGCAGCTGGCTCTGCTGATGTTGTTAACTTCTGCAGCACAAGTTGCCAGCTCTGTGTGTCAGAGAGGGGTGTTGTTTTTTTGGTTTTGGCTTTTTTTTTGTTTTTAAGAGGAGAGGGAAGACAGCAATTATAACATTGAATCAGGCAGAAATTAGTTTGGTTGGTGTTTTTTTTTTGCAAATAGACATTCTTTAGGTCACAGTGGGGAATTGTGACATTGCAAAGGGGATAAATTAATTATTAGGCACAGTAAGAAGAGTCTCTGCTTGTAGCTGTAATGTGCAAATGCTGCCAGCACATCCATACAGGCTATTGGATCCATGCAGAAGTCTAGGAGGCTTCCAAAAGCGTTTTAATCCATGGAAAATGCCACATGTGAAAGTTAATGCTTTATGAATTGCCATTTAATACGAGGGGGAAACATAGGTCATTGTAATGGTGAACATGATTTATGCCATAATGAATGTTAAATGATTAACTAATTTGTGTTGCTTCTAAATTAAGAGGGAAGGATATAGCAAGCCACAGGCCCATCCCTAGGGAGCTTTAACTACTTCCACTAACACCTATTGGCATGTGCAATGCTGATGAATAGGCTCACTCTCTGGGGCTGAGTGGAGGCATTCCATCACTGACACAGAGAAACCTGCAAGCTGCAAAGATTGCAGTGAGCCATTTATACGTGAGGAGACGCTTCCCAGGAATCACAAAAGGCAATTTGATAACAAAATAACTTCATGTCCAAAACTCATATCGAAATCAAAGTAAAAAGCTGACTGTTTCCCAACATCACTGGAGACAGCAATGGAAAGAATCAGAGGGGAGAAAGGTAGAGACATTCCAAGTCCAAAGTGCATGCACAAATTATAGATAATCTCTATAATCTGAAGACCTGCTGAAATCCAAACATTTCCACATGATACATCATGCACCTAGCAGCAGTGTGTGGGTGGACAGTATGCAGTAGTGCATATTTCACTGAAATGGAGCTGTGAATGTCTGCATGGACAAGTCCTGAGAACCCTCTCGTTTGTAACTACAGCAGAATATGTAAGAGATCAGTGCAGGGAGCAGCTGAGGGTTAGTGGGGCAGATTCTTAAAACTGAACCACCAGAATAATAATGAGGAAACAGATATCATCTTTTTATCACAAGACAAACTATCACTTGCACAAGTGCCAAATAGCCAATGCAGTGTAGTAAAAAATTGTTTAACACTGCAAAATGAATGAAGGGCCTCTGAAGCCCAAAATTATACAAAATGTTCCTAAGACATTCGATGCTGCTTAACAGCTGAAAACAGCAGGAATAGTCTAAGATAGGTAATCTCGAGCAAACAGAGAAAGATATCACCAGAGGCCACTTTCTCCCATCCTAAGATAAGCGCCTCAGGGGCTGTGAATCACCAGCTGGGAAGTGCCTGACTCCTCTCATCATAAAGAATGGAGGTATATCTTCAAGCTGCTGTCTAATATTTAAACAGGCAAAACAAACTAGGATTAACCATTAGAATCTACCTGTAATGATCTGTTTGTATGCCTTGTTTACTACAGGTTACAAAATGTTCCTAAACATTTTATAAACAATTATTTTCCTCTCACTGAAGCTGGCTGCCTCTGTTACTGTGTATTCACATTAGCATTCCCTGGGAAGAGCTGAACTTTTCCTGCAGCGAGAGAAGGGTCTCTACTGACAGCTAACTCCCAGCTAGGTGTTGTATCTGCAGCAGTGACATCTTGGTAACTGAAGGATTAAATCTTAAAAAGAAGGTCTACGTGTATGCTGGAAGGAGGGTGGAAGAGAAGATGAAGTACAGAAGCAAAATTGCTCTGGAGTACTAAATGTGCTGGAGCCTCTGGTGTGACAGTGTGCACCAAGAGCCATAACTAAAGTGCAGACATATCCTTGCAGCCTGCCAGGCTTCTCCCCCATCCCAGTACAGGCAGATACGAGAGACCTTCCCCTTCCCACTCACATTCTCTAAAACCTGGATGCCTATTGACACTTGGCTGTGTTTCAGAGCCTGTGTGAGTCACTGAGCAAGGGTTTGTTACTCACTGCTGAGCAATAGCTCAGGAATTAGGAGCTCCGGGGTTCATGTGTTGGTGGTCACTGTGTATGTGATGTTAAATTGGGCAGGTTTGCCTCGCCTGGGAACCCTCCGAGTCATCCCTGGGAACCCTCCAAGTCATCCCTCTTTTCCTTTTATTTATTTATTTAGTTAGTGAGTTTTCAACAGGGTTCAGGGACAGGGTGTTCCTGCTTTCTGGGTTATTTTGTTACCCGAGGGTGAGGAAGAAGACAAACTGTGCAAGAAAATGGATTTTATTCATTGTGGGAAAGTCAGTGTATACAGGGAAAAAAATGTGTTCCACATTCTCTCCACATGATGAATTTAAGATTCATGTGGAGATAAACCAAAAATACCCATGAAACAGCTTTGGTTTTTGCATTTCATTTCCACAGGAGATTCCCAGAGTTGTTTGTTTGAAATAAACAACATAAAAGGAGACCCTCTGCCCACTCTCTGATGTGAAGCAATTAATGGCTGGATCAGCATTTCCACTCTTAATTCTGCTTTTCACATGGTTTGTTTTAAAAATTTGCTCCAGTCATGAACTCATCAAATAATAATACTTTGCATTTAGAAAAGTCTTTCATCTGAACAGCAGAAAGTGCTTTGAAAATGTTAGTCAATTAGTATTCACACTAGCATGAGAAATATAGGCTTTTTTAACTAAGAGAAGCTGAGGCGTTTGGGGTGAGACACCCTGGTGACATTTTGTATGTATGACTCAGATTTCTGTTCATTAATTCTGATAATCACTTGAACCCATCACTCTTTTGATGTTCTTCTTAAAAACAATATTTTTCATTTTCATACTGAGAAGAAATTTTAATGGTTCACTAAATTTTTTCAACATGGCTAGATGTAGGTTTGGGATATGAGGTAATGATAAATAATAGATTGCAAAAAATATCTTGTATGTATAATCCTCATGAATGATTGTAAGACTTCACTGATGAAACAGAGGAAGTCGCCTGCTGTTGATCTGCAGTCATCTTATGGGTGTTGAGCATCAAATATTAACAGCATACTACATCTGCACTGCAGCAGAGCCTGCAATTGATAATGCAGATGGGAAGAGGAACTGTAAATTTATACTTACCTGGGGCAGAATTTTCCCTTGGTCTCATGATCACTGAGAGTCTGGATGGGTTTAGGTCTGGGTAATTTAGGTAACTAATTTACATTCTAAGTTTCCTAAACTGAGTATAACAGCTGTCGTCCATTTCAGGCTGGGTGTCCATTTCCAAAGGCACTGTAAGCTTCCGAAGGCACTTCCCTCTTTTCATTGACTGTACAGACCATGTGCGTTCTGAGGTTCTGACTTTTAAAAATTACTTCTTAGCTGGATACAATTCATGGTACCACTTGGTTGCTTCCATTAGGCAGATTGGCATTAGGCATGTCTCCTTATGATGTTCTGCAAAAATTGCAGTGGGATCTAAAATGCCTAAGTCTCCCCTACTGATTTCATCACTTGCTGGCTGCAGCATTTAGGACTTGCTTGAACATCTCTCAGCCCAGTTTTTGGAGCTGGTCTTCTCCATGAGAATATATGAGTTCACAACACAATACAGGCAAACTACAGGTGAAAATCTTATTTTTACAGCACAAGAAACAACTCTAAAAATGTAGGGTTTTTTATTTTTTTTTCTTTGCTCATTTTGCTTAGGTTGAACAGCTGCTAAGATGTTCTGCACTGTGACAGACAAGATTACCCAACCATACCCTGCATGATGTGACATCCAGCCTAAGCCTGTGGGTGCTCTGTGTATTATGGGAATGACCTGTGAAGAAATAAGTCAGGAATTACCCTTGTCCTATACAGCCTTGCTCCCTGACTTATGGAAGATTGCAGAAAGTGGTTGTATCATGCAATCAGGAGGAAGGGAAGAAATTCATAGGAGCCCACAGGATTACATTGCTCTATTGAGTGCCTAAACAAGTAGTTTCAAGTCAAGTAGTTACAAAAGAGTGAAGTATATGAAGGAGGCATAGAATCAATGAAAGGGAGATGAGATGCCTCTCCTGACCATCTGCTCACCTGCAAGCTGGAACAACTTGGCACAAAAAATAGTGGCAGGTGTGGGAAAAGCTGGCAGACAAACTGGAGGAACTGGAGCTGGGCTATTGAGTACCTAATAATCTCTCAAGTCACAGAATTCACAAAATTAATGTGGACAGTGGCACTCTGATATCCTCCTGGGTTTGTGACATTCAGTTTAACCTTGATATTCTATTTTGGAACAAGACAATGCCATTACCTTAGCTGAGAAACAAGAGCCCTGGATAGAAAACTATCTAGTGGGCTCCATTTGAGTTACTGCAGAGGGAGGAGGTAAGTCCTCCTGTTAACTTTATTTCTGTTTCTGAAAATGTTTTTTCCACCAATTACAACAACTGATCATATTTCAGTAGTCAAAGACCACAATATCTACTCCTCTCACGGTCCAATCTGCAATGCAGAGATTAATTACCCATGTTCTACCCTTAATTGCAAACCTAAGAAGAAAAACTATCAGTATATCAGTAAGTTTCCATCCAAACAAATAAATTTAAACTTTGTTTTAACCATGAAATAAATACCAGGTTGGCAGGGACCTCAAGGATCATCTGGTCCAACCTGTTCAAATCCCGTGAAGACTATAATACCAAAGTCTGCATATAAACTGGTTGCCTG
This sequence comes from Polioptila caerulea, assembly GCA_013397295.1. Classification (NCBI taxonomy): domain Eukaryota; kingdom Metazoa; phylum Chordata; class Aves; order Passeriformes; family Certhiidae; genus Polioptila; species Polioptila caerulea. Next base: position 1,407,764 of record VYXF01004078.1, read on the forward strand.
ACCTTTATCAGGAGAAAATTTATTTCAGCTTTAACTCTGGGGAGGCAAGGGTAAGGAACTTGTGTGACTGCTAATCAGCTATGCAGCACACAACGTTCTGAGAGGATTGTAGAGTCATGCATTACCCTAATGACTCTTAAGAGGGAGTGACAGTCCTGCTCCACAGTGTATTGATCACCAGAGCAGCTGCCAAACAAAACAGCAGTGACACATCAAATATACATTGAACTTGGCTCTATTTCTAATGGTATCTCATCCCAGGATTTGTAACTGAACAACTTGAGGCGTGAAATGGTCCTGTTTGTGTTAACTGTTTGTGCCTTCTGAGGAGCTCTCTGTAACTATGGTGTCAAAATCTTACCCATCTTCTCACACATAGCTCTTGCTTCAGTCTCCTGTGATTCCCATTTTTCAGAAGGCGACCTGCACCATAACTGAATAGGGTCTTTTTGAGGCACACTTGGGAAGTGTGTGTCAAAACAGAGGAGTTTCACCTGTCCATCACAGTAAAAAGAGTAAAGCTATCTTTCAGTAGGTTCTCAGGTATAATTCTTTTTTCTGCCAAACTGTTACAATGCTAAGTACCATAGGTCTTCTGATTGCAAGTGCAGTAAATGCAAATAAAAATAATTCTTGTGGCACTAAGCAAGAAATTGGGGAAGCTGCACACAGTAACAACAGGTGAAACAGGTGACTCTAAAGGCTTTAATTGCAGCAAGGACAGTGGCAGCAAAGGGACTGACGCAGGGCTTGTAACAAGAAGGTACATCCCTGCTGCAGACAGGGCTAAGACTTTCGTTTTGTGTGGAAGCTTGTTGTATTGCAGCTTCTCTTATTTTTTTATTTTTTGATTAATCTAGGGCCGTTGTTGGTGATATAAAACCCTTTTAACAGATTGCTTGGGGCATGGCCCACTGTGATCAAGGGCAGCACATTCTGTCCCTGTCCTTAAACAGTGCTGCCTATAATCCCCAGAGGTGAATGACGTTACATACTTTTACGATGTGGCAAATACATATGGCCATGTTCAGATATGGGTTATGAGAGAGCGTTTTTTACAGGCATGAATGCAAACATATAAAACTTTTCTGAGCAAGGTCAGAATACTTCACGATAAATATTTCGGCTCAGCTTGAGGATCACCAGCAAAACCTGCATATAGAAAATAGTGGGCAAGACTAATAATAAATCTAATAGTTTGTTATGATTTGGTTTAAGAGCCCTTTCAGCTGCTCTTTTCTCATGCCAATAAACATTGGACATTACCTGCCCATGTACCTTTGTTTAGCTAGCCATGAACCACACCTCAGACACTACAAGAAAGCTTTAGAGGAACTTTCTGCAAGGGCTCGTAGTGATAGGACAAGAGGGAATGGCTTTAAGCTGAGAAAGGGTAGGAATATACCTGGAACCTGGACTGTAAGTTAAGCCACCACAGCAGGAACCTGAAATAAGATAAAGGTGATACTGTTGTCTTGGGTGTAATCTCAGACCTAGGGGAAAGTTAACAAAGCTGGGTAAGTTAACAATCACTGGTAATGGACACAAAAAATGCAGAATTTATGGCCCACTTGGAAAGCCAACTCACCTGAAATCAGCTCAGATGGGGTAAAACGTAGTTCTGGCAGGGGGAGATCGTGATCCTCAACTCACAGACCAGCTGCCCAAGAAACTGACTGAACTCAAAAAAAGAGAAAGACAGTGCATATGGACTAATTAGCATTAGGTGTGAGGGAATAATTTAACCAATAGAATAAGAGAACTGTGTAGCCAATGAACATTAATTCTTTTGTTTGCTAAGGTGTATAAAGAGTGAAAAGTTTTGAATGACCTGAGGACCTCCACCACCAAGAAATTCAGGGTGAAGAAGGATGAACAGGACAGAATTCTGCTGGATCCATAGTCCATGAGGCTATCTGCTGCTTGGTCCCTCTTTCTTTCTTCTGACTCTTCTATTTCTTTCTTTCTCTCTACCTCACATTTATTGTTAAATAAAAAGGTACTATTAACTTCCACATATGGTCTTGTTTGCACCTTAATTCGGGCAGAGGCATCTCTCAATAGTTGGATTTTAACACCATGGCAGGGAACTTGAAGCTAAATGATCTTTAACAGCCCAACCAAAACCATTGTATGATTCTACATGGGAAGGATGTTTGTGTAGACACTCAATGGTCTGTAAGAACCAAAGCAGATCTGGTATTTTATATCCATACTCAGAAGAGTTACATCAGAGTCACTACTCCGTGTCAAAAGTTAGTTTCAAAACACAGTCTTGTTTATAAACTATTCCCTTTTAAGGCTAATTCCAGAACATTAGATGTCTCTGGGTAGTTTTAACTATTATTTTATTTGCCTGATAAGCGCCCTACTTGATTATTTGAGATTTATCCTGGGGAGCACACTAACAGGATACGGTCACATCAACATCTGACTGGAAGGTTCACTATCCGTGAACTTACAAAACCTCAGCTATTTTGTGGAAACAGCCCTTTGCACGCTTGATCCCCCGGCGCCAGGGAACAAGCTGCCTGGATCAGACACATTGACCATGGAGTATGCTCCAGCAGCTACCGGGATGCTCCAGCAGTCACCGGATGCTCTGTGAACCCACATCCCAATTAACCCCCCAAGAACATGTTCACAGGCCTAAGCACAAGACATTTAATCTGCAACGTACAATAACAGGGACTCTTCAGCATCAGGTAGAGAATGTTCTCATCCTGTGCGAGATTTTGGATGTTAATAGAGGGTGAGAGCAATGGCTTTGCCAGTGAGTGGGTTTTGAGACAAACTTTAAAGGAAGACAGGTTTCTTAGAGTGCTGAAAGCCTGAAAAGCAAGGATTTTTTCCCCCCTCCAAATAACAAACAAAGCTGAGACCACAGAGTCTGCCCATCCTAAGTTCTGGGGATACTGGAAGTAGATGATGAGTGATTAGAAACAGCTGAAATATTGTTTTAAACCTCTATTAATTAATCCTGTAGCAATCCCACTGTCTTCAGTACTTCCTTCAACAGGAAATTTTCCTTCCATTCTCTGAATGCTGGAGACAATTTTTTTCCTTATTATTGTATGTCAAAAACTTGTTTTGAAATGAATTTGTCAGACTGCCCTGAGTGATGCTGTACCTACCAAATAACCCTGCAAACGTGAAGAACCACCACAGAGCACTAAACAACTCACTCCACCTATAGGAAACAGACTGTAGTGCATAAACATCCCCCTGGGCATGATCACATCTGCGTTCCCACTGCCAGGTATCCAGCTTGGCAGGACACCAACGTTCGACTTCTAAAAACAAACCTGTGACAGCAGCAGGAGGCTGTCACGGGCTCTCTCCCACAACCAGTTTTAGTTGTGTTCCAAAGCTGGGGCTGAGAAGCAGCCTTTGAAGAGGTGCCAACAAGGAGAATTTTCCTAACTGTCCTACAGGGCGAGTCTGCACCTCAGCATGCATGTGTATGGATCCCATCAGCACTACTGCACAGCTAGGACATCCAGGAATTGTAGTGCTGAAAACCCCAACAATTCAAGACCCTCATCTGCAACAAAAAGAGGCAGGAACACACATGAAATAAGTGTTAATTGTGTTGTTCTTGCTCTGTACAGCACTGACTCATTCCTTCCATTTTGACATGCTATATCCGGAAAAACAACTCTCAGTGATGGCTGGTGCTGCCTGCAATCCTGGCAGAGATACAGCAAGAGAGAGATCACACCTTCTTTTATAGGTGTGAAAAGGCCAATATCAAAAAACAATTAAGATGGAAGAAGGCTTTCCTGTTTACTCTGAAAAGCTGTTTGAGAAGTGGGCATGTGCCCTTCTGTCCTTTCCACCTTTTCTCCTGCATTACTTTGTCACTGGGGCAGGTGCTAATCTCCCCAACATGGAGATAAAAACACGGGAGCAGGGTAAGTAACCTGGCCTTGCATCTCTGAGTTCTGCTTGCACTAAGCTTGCTTTGCTCTTGAGTGTGTCAGCTACGTGTGTGTCATCTGGGAAAGCCAGAGGATTTCCTCTGAGACTCTGACACAAAGCTCACATGGGAATAATTTCCTAAAGCAGAGCCACAATCTCATAATGGATCTCTACACCAAGAGGGGAAGAGTGCTGGGAAGAAATGCTGATATCAGGAGTGGTAAGTGAAAAATGCAGCTGATGACAAGAGAAGGGAAGAGAGTCCCACAAAGCTTGAAAGAGTGAACCTCATCTATCAAAACACATTGCTGCTGTGTTTTGCTCTGAGGATAACCTAACTCAGATGCCTGGGACATGACGGGCAATTAAGTGTGGTGTGTTCCTCTGAAAGCTTGCAGGGTATAAAGCAGCACATGGGAGAAGGATGCTACCCCTTCCCATTACACAGTGGTTTTTCTGTGACCATGTAGGAAGCTGTGGCAGAGCTGGACCCTGGACATGGTCTGAGGAGCCCCAGCAGCCACAGCCACCCCTGTTTGCTGGTTGCAGATGCTGCACTTCTCTCATTGACTTAACAAGGCCTGAACACCATAAATGTCCAAAAGGCAGAAGCATTAAACTGGTGTTATCTCACAGAGCAAAACAAAAAGAATCACAAACATGGAATCATGCAAATCCATGGGATTGTTAACATTTATAAGAAAATAAAAATGCCCCAAAAACCTGAACTCAGTCCTAGCTCCCACTGGAATGTGCTGCAGTGTGTTCACCTTTACCCGCAGGGAAGGGATGGGAGAACAAATACCAAATGCCAGATGTTTTATTGCATAATGTATTACTGGAAAATGGAATAAGGATGAGTATAGACATCAGTGGTGAATAAAACAAAATAAGTAATAACAGAATTCACTCTCATGCAAGAAGCACAGAAATTATCCATAGGAGCCAGAGGAAACTCCATCTCTTGTCAGAGTTTCAGCTAGACTTGACAGAATACATTCATCAGGAATATGCTTGGGAAAATGATAAATCATATCATCTGGACCAGTTTACCATCCTTAAAAAAAAACAATACTATAGAAAATTCTGATTTAATTCATTTAATTCACAAATGAGATGGTTTTTTACTTGGCAAGATAACTTGGCAGAAGCCGACTGCCTTATTTATTCACTTCAAGATTTTCCTATGTTAGATAAGAATTAAGAAAATATATTGTTTAGATCATTGAAGAAAAAAATAGTTAATAGTGATTGCTCCTCTTCCTCCAAAGACTAGAACTCATTGCAATACAGGCCTGTGATTAATCTCTTGGTGTAAATCTACCTGCATTTGCCCAGGCCACCAACTCCTACCAGATGGAACCTGAACTCTGAGTCACAGAGTTCTGTGAAGCCAACAGCCAACAGGGACTCTCCTGTGGTTCAGTGGCTGCTTTCTCTGAGCCCCATGCTCACTCATGCAGTGAAATTTCAAGTAACTCTAGCTTGAAGGCAACGTCTCTTCTGAGAGACTTCAGGATAAAGGGAGCAGCAGGTACTGAGATTGCATTTTAACAGAGGCTTTCCTGGGTTCCTATGCCACCTCCTTCTAAAGAGCAAGGTCCATGGCATGCTTTAAACCCTAAGATATGATTTACACAGAGGCAAACAGGTGCAGCACAGGCTTTTGTCAGAACTGTTGAAAGTCATTGGTTTTTTCCTCACCTCCATTTTTCTCCATGCCTTGCTCCTTCTTACTGTTTCCTGACTCCAACATCACTATTTGAATACATCATGAAACCACACACTGAGCCTGAGACTATTTCTAGAGAAATGCTTGTGATACCTATTGAGAAAGGGTATGGCAACAGCAGGATGGTGACAGATGCCTGGAACAAGGCATGGAGAGGGGAAAAAAAGACAGGTAAAGGTACAGAAAGTAAGTTTCTATATATTGTCTTGATAAATACAAAAGAAACACCTTAAAGAGGAGTAGAACACTGGAAGTGCTGATACAGAGAGCCAGTGCAAGCAAGTAGACAAAGGCCAGTCAATTGAGATATATCTAGCAGCTTCATCCTATAGCTATGGAAAGAGAAGGAAAAGGGAAGGACAGACTTAGATAATGTTAGTACTAAGGACTTTATCATCTGGGCATCCTTGCACAGAGGCTAAAGTTCATGGTTTCATGCTGTAGAACAGCACTGAGGCATTGAACTCTGGAGTTTGTGAGGAAAAATGGGGTTGCCATTTCAGGCATCCAAACCAGAGTGCAGGAATGAAACAAGAGGGCTGTGTTACTACAGCGTGATGAATCACTACCCATCAGCTGTACACACCAACATAAAACAACTTCAGCTTTCATATCTGCCAGCCAAAATGTGTGAACTGACCCTGAGATGAAGGTAGATCCCTTCCAAGGCACTGTGAGAGAAGGTGCAGCAAATGCATGTTGATTGTTACCCAGAAAGGCTTAAAAGAAACCTGAGGTGCATCTTACTGGCAGATGGCAAAGTCACAGTATTCACATTGCTTTTATTCAGATAGTCATATAAATTACCATGGTTTTGGCACTGATAGTCTGCAGTCAGTTGTTTTCCCATATATTTTATGGACTTTCCTTATAAGACACACTGAATAACTGCCCAAAGTTATATTTCCTTTCTTGGACCCTGAAATAAACAGAAACATGAATATTATAAAACTGCCCTGGGAAAAAGAGAGAGGGATGAGTTTCATACCAATAGGTACAAGATTTTGGGTTTTTTTTAATCCAAACCCAGATGACAAGGCATCCTTTGTGTATTATAAAACACTCCATGTAAATAAAACATAAACCTCTTAGGTGGAGGAGGAGTTAGGGACTGCTAACCTTTCCCTTTAGAGCCTGTGCACTGAGTAGTTTAGGAACCTCCCTTTTTTTCCTGTGCTGCAGACAGATGTTTGAGTTCAGCCAAGCCATCCCAGCAGATATTTCCCAACATTCATGTACCCTGTGGATACCCTACCTCCCAAGGAAGCAGCCATTGGCATTGCTGGTGTATGGTGAGATCACTCACCCACTCTGTTAGTAAGGGACTAGTAAGAGTGTAGGGGACAAAGCCAAGAAAGCAACTAAGTGTCACTAGGCTTTTTTAAAAAAAGTTCATGTTCATTCAGTTTGTGATGCAGAGGTAGTTTTAAAAATCATCATTGCATTGTTCCTCAGTTTAGGTAAGCACCAAAGCTGCAGGATGCCCAGCAGTAATATTTCTCATGGCTAAATAAAACTGTGTGTTTACATGGCACTTTCTGGTGTGAAAAAGGCTTTGTCATGCTTCCGTCTATCTGAGGAGTTTGATCCTTACATATTCGACAACCAGTGGGTTCCAGTTCAAACTGGGCTGCTGAATAACAAAGTAAATGTGACCAAATGCAATAGAGGCTGTGTAAGCATTGCACACACAAGCACAGTCACAGATATGTGGGAAATGTACATGTAAGTAGTGTATCTGAGGCATGTGTGTGCTTAAATTGTGTGCCCTGAATACCGTACACTTGAATGAACTTTCCCTCTGAGCAAAAATGTAATTTTCCATCTTCTACTCATAATTTTTTCCCCATAAAAATATTTTAATGATTTAAGTCCCACAAGCCCAAGGGCTCCAGATGCATATTTTAGTTGTTTGTCATAAGAATTATCCAGCATAAGAAATGACCACCCTTTCAGCCAGAATGAGTTTGCACAATGTTTAATGTTAAAGTGAAGTAGAAGAGTTTTTCACTGTGGTGAAATAAGTCTTTGTAGAAGTGTCATTTGTGAAACTTTAAAAGCAGTAATGGAAAAAAAAATTTTTTTTCCCATCTGAAATTCTTTAAAAGGAAATAGATCTCTAGAAGGTAAATTCTTGCTCTTATCAAAGGCAGCAATAACCTTCCAATTGATTTCAGTGGTGCTTAAGTTTTACCCAGAGATACATCTTTTAGCTTTTTCTCTTTTTTGCTTTTTTGGAGTCTTGAATTATCGCCATCCTACTCTTTTGGGAAGAACTATGTACCTACCTTATTAACCAAACTCTCCTGAAAGGGAAAGTAAATAAAAGTCATAGATGTTCTTCCTAAGCCATCCTAATAGATGAATGAAACAAAACACTGATTTTCTAGAGGGCCACACAACACCCTGCTCACCTGCCTGTAACTGTTGCTAAATCAAGGCAAGGCATGGATCTATCTGTCTGTTTTTCTATTTCTGCTACTGGGTGCATCCATCCACTTTGTTGGGACCTGGATTTGGATGCAACAGAGGAATCCAAGAGAATTCCATGTATGGATGGAAATAGATGCATTTTTCAGAGCAAACTGGATTTGTATTGATTTCAGGAGGCAAAATTCACTGTCATCTCCTGAGGAACAGGATTTGGATGTATCTCTTAGGACCTTTTCTTCCCAACATCCCTCTCTCTATCTCTTGGTGGAAAGTGCTTGCAGGGGCACATGCCAGAGGGAGCAGACTGCTTCAAGTCAGATGTGGTTAATGGAACATCCACTTCTCATCTCTCTATAAGACAGTGTCATCCATTTCCCAATTCTTTTTCAAACTTCTTATTTTTCACTCTGGGTTAATGATTTTCCCATAAGCAATACTCTTTTTTTTCTGGAATTACTTGGGTGATGCCCACTTAATTGCCCTCTGCCCTTTTCACCTTGGGATGAACTCAGATATAGAGAGTGATTTACCTAAAATGGAAAGTTCTTGCAGTCTTCAGTTAAATATTTACTTATGCCTTTTTTGGTGTGCCTTGTCCTTGGTATTCCCAAGTCCTCTGAGACATCAGTATCAATTCCCACTGACTCTACAGACACTCCCCTCCTCAAGGAGGGTTACTCAATACTGTTTTGGACACATTTTCTGCTACTTAACTTGACTGCAAATATTTTTGTATTTGTGTTACTAAGGTCAACAGAGACCTTGTGGACAATTTCCTTCTGTTCTTAGAAAAGTATGTGCAAGTGTGATTAGGATGCAGACATTTCAAACTGGGTTCAGAGTGGACTGCAGGACCAGGCTGAGGAGCCTTGTGGCACTCAAAGAGGTGTTCCCTGCCTCTGTGAAAATACCTGTGTGCTGTCAATTTGAAGAGCACTGTTCAGGGTGGCAGCTGGCTGAGGCAATCCGAACCCTTTACATGAGTATTTGGATACTCATGTAAAAGCACCTCAGGTTAGAAGGTTTTTGTGCTTGTCTTGAAGATGACTAATCAGATTTAAGCCAAGCCATTTTTAACAAGCCTTGAACATGCCCACAGGGATGGGAGGTATTTGGGAGGGACAGTGCTAAGCCTTCTTTGTGCATGTTTAATCTTAGGTTGCTGATAACGTTTGAAAAGTGTGGCAAACCCCTCATTGCACAGCTTGTACTTTGACACAGCGCCAAGCCCTTGGTGGAAATGTTGTCTTCTTCCCCTAACGGTGATCAGGCTACTATGTACATATCTTGAGATTTCTCCAAAAGCTACCCAGCTATGCTTTTCCCATTTGCTTAACTTAACATTGAGCTTGTTATTTAGAAGTCCCACTGGCTGCAGCTGTACTGCTAAATGCAACAGGCCAGTGACTGCTGCCTGGCACGAAGCCAGAGGCATGTTATGATTCATACCCACCTGACTGAACTCCTTTACCCCTAAAAAGAGGGTGGCCACACCCAGCCTACCTTTTGGGAATGGCCCCAAGAATGTGCTGTTCTCTACACTGTACTAACAGGTATGTATTTTCTGCTGGCTGATGCTAATCCATGTCAAGGGGCCACAAAACAACATAGGCCAGCATGGAACAGTGTCAGAAGTGGTGTCATGGCCCTGTTTAATTTAGTGGTCTAGACACAGCCAATAATACCAAGAGTTTAGCGGGATTCTTGGAAGGGCCAATGCATTTATATGGCCAGTGAGAATATCCAGAGGAATGGGGAAAATATTTCAATAGCAAAAAAAGAAAAACCCAACCAAAATCAGTTTTTTGGAACTGATAAAATATTAAGTTCTTCTGGGATCAGATTACACAAAGTTTCTGGTATCCTCCCTAGCAGCATCTGGTGCTGCAGGTTTTTGGGAAGAGGATGCTGGACATAACAGCCCTCTCTCTGCCCGCTCTGCTATGCCAGTCCTGGTGCTAACTACCACATAATGTTACATTTGAGGTAAAATCTATGGAGAAAATGTGGAAATACCTCTCATACCCTCTGATTTCCTTGGCTTACTCTCTGATAAGAACAGGGAAAAGCCTGGAGCTGGAAGCTGACAGCTGGCTTCTGCCCAGGGCTCCGTCGGGATTAGGGGGCCTGAGTGCACCAGCTCTGCTGAGTGAAGCTATTCTGCTTCACACCTGGGAAGAAACTTTGAAACAAATGTGGATTTAGTTTCTAAAGCAGTTTTACTGCCTAATATCTTTATACTTGTGGGAAGTATGCATCTTAGCTGTGTCTGTCACAAATTTTGCAGTGAATTCTGCAACTAATCCTCCACTTAAGCTTTTTCTCTTGTTTTCTTGTTTAAACATATCTAAACAAAGACATTTACTCTCCCCCATGGACACATACCATAGCTTGCCTGCTGAGTTAGTTCTCTTACCTCCAGGACTCAACTTGATATCTTGTTCTAAACATGCCTGTGGTGTGATGAGTTGGGGAGTTTTAACTTCCAGTTGAGCTTCCTTTTATGAAAGTCCATGAGAAGCAGCAACTGTAGAAGAGAGGGCTGAAGCAGCTGTGTAGAAATGACACCATGGGTAAACCCAGTCACTCATTCTTACAGTGGCCAACCCACATGATTGCCCTGGCTGGAAATACCAGTAGATGATGGGAAGTTCAGGATAGCCACAAACATCATCTACACCCTCTTTCCTGAGAGCAGAATCTGGGACACAAACATAGCCATTATAGGAAAAAATAAAGTGCTACCTGAGTGAAGAAAGAGTGTTGGCAACTCAGCTGGAGTCCCAGTAGTGTCTGTAGCAAGACCTCAAGGGAATTGCATGCACAGATCAGTTTGCATGGCCATGGTACAGGCACAATGCTTCTTAGTGTGGGAATGAAGACACGGATTGTGTAGTCCCTATGAGATCTGAGCCAAAATTACTCATGTCACACCATTTCCTTCAGGTGAGTGGCACTGTCTTTGATGGGTGATAGTTGGTCTGCAGATATTTTATGTGCAGTATCCATTTACATTGAAGAAATATTATCCTGGATAATATATCTCTATGCCCCTTCCATTAAGAAGGCAGGTTTCAGATATGAGGTGAAATGTAAATCCACATCCTACATCTCATGTTGACTACAAATTCCCTCCAAAAAAGGGCTTTGGAAATACAGAATCAGACCCAGGCAAAATCTAAATGCAGTTTGTCTCTGTTCTTTCTTGTGGATGATATTCCATCCATTACTGAGGCTTAGCACAAAGCATAGCCAACACTTAAACCCTCAGCAGGATGTTAAGTGGTGTCTAGGCTTTGTGCTGGGTCTCTGCACTAGCATGAATTTTTACCAGTGAGGAGAAAGATTGCTTTGTCCATATTGAAAAGTACACAGCCAGCCCTCTCTGTAGTAGGCCATTTAATTTAGTTTTGATTTAATCCTTTGCACTGAGGGGATGCTGATTGCCCATAAAGAATAAAAGCTGCCACTCTGAGGCATGTGCCTTTTGCTAGCCATGTGATCCAAATAGTTACATTCAAATCAAATCTAAGCACTTCAAGGACCAAATGTAGTGCAGTTTTTCTTACTTGGTGTGTAAAGTTTTAGTTAATTTTCTAGTATTTTAAGGCAAATTAGAAGCAGTATTCTAAATGCTGAGGATTAAGGACAGTAGCCTCATACATGCAAGTGTTTCCACACTTCTTACTTGTATGATTTTCCATTAGCAGCTGCTTTTGGATGCTGGGACATCAGATGTGGCCATATTTCCTTTGCATCACAGGTTTCTAGTGAACAACTCAAGGATTTGGGCTGTGAAATAGCTATCAAGTAAAAAGAGGAGCTGAAAAGCTCTGAAAAACAAAATATAAAAACAAAGTTTTGGTTCAGTGGCTTGGTAAATATTCCAGGAACTACTCTTCTTTCTATGGTATTAGGGAGGAAATCCTCCCTCCTTTTCCTTGTCTCCTTGTGGAGGCTGATGTATCTGGTCCTCATTAGGGGGTGGCTATAGCAGTGGGATCAAACAAGCTCAGACTGTAGTTGTGAGGCATTGCAGTCTCCTGGTTCAGGCAGGGGGCTGTGGCTCAGACATCCTGACTTGCACTCCCGGGTTTGACTCACAGTCAGGCTATGGACAAGTGCCCAGAATCCTTTTAACCTGTGTTTCAGGTACACACAGCCCTCTCCAGCTGTGTGCAGAGGCTGGGAAATGTATAAGGTTCTCTTGAGTTCCTTGGAAGTATTTAGCTAATATATAGATTTACCTTGTAAACCTAGATGTTGATCTGTCCCTATTTCCTAATGAGCAGGATTGTCACATGGCTACAGGATGGGAAGAGTTAGCCCCATCCCTCACACGGCTGTGTTGTCCTAGCACATCTCAGCTAACTTCAGAAACTTATCTCCTCCATCCTAGGGTGCAGTAACAAATTAAACAAGCCAGGGAATGCTGCAGGGCGCAGGATCTGAAATGCTGCTGTACTTTTGGAAGGGCCCTTGACACTGGTGTAGTGGAGGGCACTAGCCATGTTCAAACAGTGCCCTGTCACAACCTGGGCACCTGCCCTGACCCAACACAGACACCTTAGTTAGCAGAGCAGGAAGATTTACTTCACTGGCAGTTGTATGGGGCAGTCTGGCCTCAGGCCTAGAGCTGGGACATATTTAACTTCCTAAAAAAGTCCAAGTCTAGGACTCAGAAAGATAAAAACACTTTCAGAGTCTGACTCAGCCCAGCCAGGATCTGAATCACTCCTGAAGGTGTCTGTCTGTCTCTCTGCAGTGGCAGACTCAGGTGTTATCTTCTTCAGCTTCTGCCTCAGCTGCAGGTGTACAGTCAGGGCAGAGGAATCTGGGCAAGTAATGGAAGCCAAGATGTATTGGATTAGACCAGAGGAGTGTATTTTCCCTTGTACTCTGCCAGATGATAAATTAATTAATTGATTGATATTGGTTTTAATACCCTTATCCTAGTATTGATAATAAATAATGATGACTAATAAAACCATTTAGAGCTTTGAAAGCTAATCTGGATGGTTTTGGAATATCAGAATTTGGTATCTGCATCCACCCAGCATCACAGACTGCTTTATAAAATGTAATTCATTTCCATAACATTCTAAGATGACTCTGAGTAGCAGTGTGTGTCCCTGCTCTGTACTGAGGTACAGAGAGGTGAAAGCATGGCTTGTCCTTTCTTTCCCCCATATATCTGTTCAGAACTAGAGCTGGAAGTGCAGCCCCTGGGACTTGGTTCCTACTCTTCCAAACCTGCCAGCCAAGGAAGTGTCTTGCTTTGTTTTAATGAAGCTCTGCTTGCCATTTCATTTTACAGACCGTCAGCCCAGGACAATGGGAAGTGGATATCCTGATGGACAACAGAAAGCCTTTATAATTTGTCAAACTACAATTAATAGCTGGCAAGCTCAAGACCAGCTCTCTGTCAGGAAATACCATTTGGGCCAGAGTCACTTAAAGATTTCTGTCCTTGTGCCTCCAAGTTGGCAAGGTCAGCTGCAGCTCAGGCTGGAATCTGAATCCTCAAGTCCAGAAGCAATCCTGATCCTGCAGAGCCCTCTTAGAAACTTTATCCCAGGCCTCCAAGATCATGAGTCTTTTACATCTGGTCAGAATAAAGGCAGAGAGACAGTAAGAAAAGGGCATGGTCTGATTTGTGTTTTTTAATGGAGTTTTGTCCTCAAGCTCCTCTCCGAGGTGAATTTTCCTGCCAGACATTATCAGCTTCAGTGGTTTGGCTCAGATTTTTGCTCTAGATTCTTTTGTCCTGTTGACTTTTGGATCAACTCTCCACTGGCTCTGTTTTGAAGATTGCTTTACCCATATTAATGTTTAACTTACACAAGTATTAAATCATAAGTTTAACATGGGAATGTTTTAGTCTCTGGGCAGTTCCTTTCCTTGCTGATTTCACACTAGTACATAAGTACAGCTTCACTTGGCAGAATTTCTTCTGTCTGGTGCTGGCCTCATGACATTCCGTTATTACTGTGGCCTTAATTCAGAGGAAAACAATAAAAAAAACCCAGTATGGTGTTGTAGGCATTACTGTGGGTTCCTGTGAGTCAGAGTGGCCCAAAGTAGGGGCTTTGGGTGAAGCCTGAAAATAATTTATTTCGCATTATATCCATGTCCACAGACAGTGCTTTGGGGCTGGGAACTTGGTGAATCTAGAGGCTGTGTGAGGAAGAAAAATGTCTCTTATTGTTGTCATATACCTTCACAACTCATCAGTCATGGTTTGATTACTAGATACAACTAACAATAGAAATAGGAGAGAAAAAGAGATAGAAGATGTATCAGGACATTATCCTCATAAAGATTGTCTTAAATTTCCATGTTGGCACTACTTTGGGCAGACTTTCCACGGAACATGGTGACAAGGGTTGTGGCTCCCACTGCCCTGAGCTGCCTTCAAGATCTCACAGAATCACAGAATATGCTGAGTTAGAAGGAAACCATCAGGATCATCGAGTCCAACTCTTAACCCTGCACAGGACCATTCCCAAGAGTCACATCATGTGCCCGAGAGCATTGTCCAAACACTTCTTGAGCTCTGTCAGGCTTGGTGCAGTGACCACTGCCCCAGGGAGCCTGTGCCAGTGCCCAATCACCGTCGGGGTGAAGAACCTTCTAATATTCAAGCTAAACTCTGACACAGTTTCAGGCCATTCCCTCAGGTCCTGTCACTGCTCACCACAGAGAAGAGATCAGTGCCTGCCCCTTCTCTTCCCCTCACAGGGAAGTTGGAGACTGCAGTGAGGTCTCTCCTCAGTCTCCTCCAGGCTGGACAGAGCAAGTGACCCCAGCTGCCTCTTATACAGCTTCTCCTCAAGGCCCTTCACCATCCTTGTGGTCCTCCTTTGGACACTCTCTAATGGCTTAATGTCTTTCTCATATTGTGGTACCCTAAACTTTACACAGGATTTGAGGTGAGGCTACAGCAGTGCAGAGCAGAGGGGGATAATCTCCTCCCTCAAGCTCAAAGAAAAGCTTCCAAAGGTTTAATATCCTGAACAGCATAGGCCTACAGCTTTCCTTTTGTGATGTTACTTCATTCCTATTTTTGTCTGTACTAGCCTTTGTAGAAGATTAATATATAGCAGAGTCAAAAAAATCTTGTCAATGTTTGAGAGTCATGGCAGAACAGTGAAAATAAGAGCTAAGTCCTCTCCAAATGGCCTCAATTCTCATTTCATCTGTGGTTGGTTGGTTGGTTGGTTGTGAGTTTCTTTGTGGGAAAGGTTTTTAGAAAAAGATCAACTCATTTCATCTGTATGTCCAGCACACCCATCAACCAACAACTCTGCCTTTTCTCCTGCAGGTGAGGGTGTCATCGACTCACATTGCTTCAACTCCCTCTCTTGCTGTGTCTCCAGTGGGACACATTTTGAAGGAAATGCTGTTGTGCTCAGTGACAGAAAGGCAAATCAGCCCAGGAGTGAAAAGAGGAGCTCCACACATTAATCTCAGGTTACCATCTTGGTTTTGCATCTCCTTCTAAAGCCCCAGCAGACAGCTCTGCCTTTGTAGAAAGCCATCCCCCCTAGCATGTGAGTGAGCTCTATAGACCCTTCTACTCTCTCTGTACAGCACATCCTACCTGCCCATTCACATCCACAGCAGTCTTGCATTCACATAAAGCACATCAAACCACAGATAGCTGAGGCTGCTGACCACTCCTGAGGCACAAATGCAATGCAAGTGCCTAATGCCTACCTTGTTCCCCTTGTTGGGCTGTCCCCCTTGTTCTGGTGAGCTGGGAGACAGCCCAAGGGCCCAGAGCTGTGCTCCTCCTCTTGGCATTCTCCAGAGCAGTGAGCAAGCTGCTCATGGCCTGATGGTGCTGGAGCTATCTGGGTTCACCAAGCCCCCTTCCTCATGTTACAGGTTCTGAGTGGATATGCTCGGGGTTTTCAAAAAGCTTGCAATTTATTGTGTGACATTCTCAAAGCATTTTATAAGTCTAATACTTAATGCCTGCTCTGCTTAGCACTGGAATACTCTCAGCTGGGTTGGTGCTGGGCAGAGCAGATGCTCAGTGCTGGTGTTGCTGCTGAGGTCAGAGAGCGATGGATAAGTGTCCTACTGCTGCTGGCAAAACACTGCAGATAAGCATATTGTACTCAGATTGGAATTTGTCTAAGGCTCAGAACTGAACAGCTTTGTCTCACAAAAAGATTTCAGGGTCTTCAGGGAGCGTGGGTTGTTTGGTCTTCAGATTTATGTCCCCTGTTCTCCTGGCAGTACGTGGGCCATAATACTCAGCAGGGTGTTCGCCTGCTGCTTAGTCCAATAGAAGTCACTCCCTGTGATGACTGGGAGGATCTTTTGGAGCCTGTTACTCTTTCCTGACTTCTCCTGTTGCTGCTAACAAGAGAGATCCCAGCCTGAGGGTAACTCTGGCATCTCTGCCCTGTTTAATAAAACAGATTCCAACAGTATGAGTAAGGCAGGATCCCTTGTGACTGTATAACCACTGCTTTCCATGGGAAGATATTTCTCACATTAAAAAGCCCAGTGAGTAGGAGGGGGGAAATCTATAGCAGTGGTTTGGCTTGTGATTTTGGAAAAGATACGTGATGCAAGCTAAACTACTAGCCCCTGTCACCTTTCCTTGGCATGGGAAAATTTTTCTTTCTAACTTTCAACTACCAAAGACAGTGCAAGTGGTTATCTACTAGAAGGTGCTGTAGTTCTGAGTTTCTTACTGTGTTTTGTATTTTATTAGATGCAAAAACTCAAAAGCTTTGGCTTTGTTGTGGCTATAAATAAAAAAGCTGGTCAGAATCATTCCTCCAACAGGGTTCCCCAGAAAATGAGGAGGAAGTTCACTCAGTGAAGTGGAAGGGGTGGTAAGTGTAGCTGTGTACATTGTTCCTCACTCCAAACAGCTTATTGAGACAGCTTGCCAACCTCGCTCATCAATGTTAATGTATTCCATTTTCCTCTCCATGACATGTGAAGTTCAAATTTATCTGAGCAGCAAACAGAGACAGAATCTCTATTGACTGATTTTGGCTGGAAGTACATTTTCTGATTTCCAACCAAATTCTTCATGGAGGTTCAGATTATTTTATGAAACAACCATATCTTCCTGCTTTTATGAGAATACAGCTAGATTCTACAGAACAGGTGTGAGCCCCTGCCCCTAATGTTTTGGTCTATTTTAAAATAAGGTATTAATTAAAAGTGATTAGATCTATCTGAAACCTCAAGTTTCCATTCCACATGAAATGCCAACATTTTGATGTCAGTTCTATTATGGTGAGAACAAAGAATACCATTATGACTTTAGCTTTGGGGAGTATTAATATAATG
Source organism: Polioptila caerulea (assembly GCA_013397295.1). Taxonomy (NCBI): domain Eukaryota; kingdom Metazoa; phylum Chordata; class Aves; order Passeriformes; family Certhiidae; genus Polioptila; species Polioptila caerulea. Next base: position 1,425,171 of record VYXF01004078.1, read on the forward strand.
TAATATAGAACAAAATATATTTGGAGACAACAAGCTGTTGTGAAATAAAAAATCAGTCAAAGAAGTCAATCCAAAATACCGTCAAAGTCAGCACTGTTACAGAGGAAGTTTTGAATGTAGATGAAACAGGAAAAAATTGTGTCACAATATTTTCAGGCAGTCGTAGATGCTTTAATTATAGAAGTATTATCAGTAGGTTGATTAAATAAATGTACAGCTCTTCTCCTGGTGTAATCCAGCTATTAGGTCAAAATTAAAATGTCCTTTCACTTGCTCCTATGCAGTATCAGCAATCTAGTGAGAGACACAGCTAATACACACACACACACATGTATAGGTATATGTATATGTACATGTACATGTACATGTATATGTACAAGTACATGCTTGGTACAATCCAGCTAATAGGTGGATAGGAACTTTCCACAGTGACAGGTTTCCAGGGACAGTGCAAAATGACATTCAGTAAGAAAGTCTTCTGCTTTGAGGAGACCTCAGCACTGATACCTGTGATGGAGGAATAAGCTGTCCTTCTGCAGTGAGGATTTACCTGGAGGGAGCTGTGGAGGCAGCTGCTCTCCTCATTAGCACTGCCCACAGCTCCTCCCCAGCTCTGGGTGACACAAGCTGTGTGTGTGTGTCTCCTCTTGCTGTTGGCCAAGTATGTAGGTCCAGCCTCATGTTGCAGCACGTTCACAGAGACATATACATAGGGCATGGGAATAGCTGAGTTGCCAGGTTTTGGATCACCTGTTTGCACCAGAGGGATATTTTCAGGCTGCCTGACCCAGAAAATATAATGTGTCCCTAAGCCATGGAGCATGAGCAATGCTGACATTTTAGAACGGTTGGCACAAACTCCTGCCTGGCCACTGGCTTCTTGTCCTTGAGACATTCAAGTTCACGTGTGATTTTGATTTGATTGCTGTATCCCAGTAACTCTTTTTTGCCTCCCAAGGTTCCAGCTGCTCATGGCACTGCGCTGGACCCCTACAGACTCTGTCAAATTGCACCTCTCAGCTGCAGAGAACTTGGCCCAAAATCCCTTATGGCAGTGTTGTGAATCCTTCCTATTTTGTACAGCTTCTTTTCTCCATACTTTTTTCCATTCTTTTCTCCATCCAAGATCTGAACCCTACAGTGGGAAGATCAGAGATGCAAAAAGTAAAGTGTCAGCAGAGTTACCTATGTATAGCTTGCTTTATCATTTTCTTATTGCCATTCCCTTTCTTCTGCTGGCAGGCAGGAGCAGTGTCCAGTTCCATAACTCCACAGAGCATTGGAACTTGTCTGTGTTCAGTTTCTCAGAAAAATCCCTTATGGAAAAATTGTCTTCTGACCACAGGGTAATCACTAAGTGAAAAAGGCTTTGCCAATCTGCAGTCATTCCCAGTTCAGTACAAAAGGAGCTCTTCCTTGAAAATCACTGGAAAACACAAACACAGAATTAAGGTGGCAACTATCTTCCAGTCTTCTAACTTCCAGAAGGCTATTTGTGACAGGGTCTAGCAGGCTTGGCATCCAGATAATGAGGAGGCTGTAGGAGCTATCCAGAGCAGTTAAGCGTGAAACTATGTACTTCCTATCCACTGCATTGAAACCACAATCTAATAAAACAATTAACTGCTTTTAGCCTTGGACCTAAGTTTTCATGTGCTGTAAATTAATATAATTGAACAGCCAAAGTGACTTTAAGAAAAAGGGTAAATATGAGCTTTCAAAATTTCCCAAGGCACATCTTTATGCTACAGCTCTGATTGTAGTATTCCTTCAAATATTGGTTTGCAAAGCTGCCTTCAACATGAATTTTTATTCCAGGTTACTATTTGCTGTAACAACAGAAAATGTGACTGCCTGCAGCTGGGCATGGGAATGATTGTGGGATTCTGGGCAGCAGGGGCAAAAGCTCCCTCTTCTGATGGCTCCAGAGCTGAGGCCAGAAGGCCAAAGACATGAAGGACTAGGGGAGGAAAAATTACATCCGGCATTTCAAGGAAAGTCCAGTTAAGGGTAAAGCAACTTGGAGATGTCAGTACTGGTGTAACTTCAGCTGTCTATCCCACTGCTCTTAGTTCCTTCTATCCCAGTCCATCCCTTCAGGAGACCTACAGCTTTAAATTCTTGTTGTGACTGTACTCTAACAGACTTTTGGGCTTCTAATACTTCAAAGTACTAAATTGTCTACCTCTAGATCAGCAAACCTGTCCTATTCTTCGAATTTAGCCAAATGCAGTTTCTTAGGTTGCATAATGTTCCTCTAGAAACCCAATGCTTGCAATAAACAACTGAATGTGATATTACAAAATGAGAACTAAATCCTGATCAATATTCCCAGATTCAAATTATTTTTTCAATAGAAGATGCCAGAAACTTGTCTTCTTGGCAGTGTCTTCCTAATTCTGGTTTTATCACTAATTTTGGCAAGTTATCAAGAGGGAAAAATGTTTTCTAGCAGAATGAAGTGGGAATAAACTGTGACAAGGGAAAATGGGCAATGTAGGCTGGGCTTCTGACGAGGGATCTGTGACGCTAAGGAATAATCCTCCCAGGAAAATGCATCATAGGGAATTGCAGAGAAATTTACTTTGTACAGGACTTCTGGAGATATCTAGTCATCCTGCACATTAGAGCTCTCCTGGACAATGAGGACAGCCTTCCTCCCACCTTCTCTGTGTTTCCTGAAGAGTGAGATGCATGTAATAGCTCCACCTGAGTACATCTATGCACTCTAGCCCTGCAAACATCCAACCACACCTCTGTAACTGCACTGATGGCATAGCTCCGCAGCTGCACAGTCCTCCAGTTCTTATTTATTTCCCAGGTGGTGTATTAGTATTCAGGAACTCCCCAGGATGTCCTCTGCTTCTGGGGAACAGAAGGGCATCCCAAATGCACTCCTTCTTCTGTGATTTCATCTCCATCCACAGATGAACCCACTTTAAAGTCTACCTCAGTGGGTTAGAAAAGAGCCAGAGTAGCTTTTTAATGGAGCCAGACAATGGCGCATATAGAGCTTTCCCCTTTTGTCAGGCATTCGAATCAGATCCAAGGCAGCAGCAACCAGAGTTACTGCCAGCTGGCAATTTGGAGACACAGGCTTCTAATATAAAATCATCTTCCAACAGCACCACTTTTTAACATACTTATCAGTCTTCTCAGCAGAAAGGCCAGAAACTGAGTGACTGAGGGAGACCTGGGGGTCTCCTTGCCTCAGTACAGGCACTGCTGCATGCTAAAGGAGCAGGGTACTGATGCACAAGAGGTACACCACTGATGTCCAAGGGAAATCACAGAGCTTGTTTTCTAAACTGAGTGTCTCTCTTCAATTCCCATACTTTATAATCTCTGTCAAATGATGACATTAATTAACCACCATGAGGAAATAAACCGCTCATCAGATAAACTTCCAAGAGATAAACAGTTTAACCTCAAAAGCTTCTGTTTTCCAGCTCCACATTTCTTTTGCTTTCTGTTCCTCAAACTTCCAAGAAATAAGAAAATCAGTTCCAAAAATTTATTGTTATCTCTTCAAGCACATTAGAGACAAATTAAAAGTTGTCCTTCGTTGAATGACACAGGGTGTTGTGCTGCAGAATCTGACAGTCTCCTGAAACTATGAGGAATATGGAAGAATATGAATTAAAAAGTGAGGGAAATCCTAAAGTTAGGAAGGTAGCTGAGAAACTCAATTAAATTAGAGTAATATTACCTGCTGAAAGGAGGTTCTGGGATGCTGACTCTATTCTAGGTTGTGCCAGCTACACAGTGTGCTAGACAGAAAATTAGACAGATTATTTTTTTCCTATCACAATTGCGAATAGGGTAAGAAAGTATATTTTTTTTCAGTTTTGTAATGTATAGCACAGTGCAGTTCCAAAGAGAGTTAAAACTTGTGGATTCCAGAGAAATATAAATAATATATGAACCAACAAAATACAATACTGTTGCTAATGAGACAGAGCTCCCATTTATTTCAATGAGAATATTGCCTGCAGGATCAGGTTGACAGGTCCTAATCGGGGCTCAGTCAGCTGTCAGCTTTCCCCGACGAGTGAAGTACTGGAGATTCAACTTCATCTCACCCTCCTGCCACCCCTCTGCCCTCACAACAGAAGCTCCATATTCACATTCAGAACAAGAGCACTCACACACGCTGATTTCATTCCGGCCAGGCCTGGCATTTCCCGTCTTTGTCAGCGTCTGCGCCTGCCTCAGTGCCGTCCTTTATTGTAAGCCTAATAAGTACATAAAGGCCGAGGAATGGGGATCCCAGCAGACAGACTCACAGCAATGAGCCTCCAGAAGCTTGTTTGCCCGGGCAGACAGACTGGGTAAACAATTAGCTCCAGCTCCAACATTCAGGTCCTGCAGAAGAATTGGATGCTTGGCACTGGCTGCTCTCCGTGACATTCAAAATTTGGCTTTTCTCCAATCATATATTTAAACATTTTGAGACCGTTTGTCCAGGCCTAAAGTCTTGGTTAGGAATTTCTGCTCCTTTCTATTTTTGTAAATGGAGATTTGGTGATTATTTACTAGGAACTTCGGAAAAAAAAATGTACTTAGCTTTACAGCAAGGGTAAAAGAGAGTTTGTTTGAAAGTCATATAATGGAACAGGTCAGCACTACCATCATATACTTGCAACACTATAAGCAGTGTACACTTAGACAGAGTATAACTTGGAGTGTTGCTGTCACAGACCCTTCTGTGTTCATTGCTGGTAGCAAACAGCTGGCTTTTAATGAAACATAATAGAGAATTTGTTATTTTAAAACTGCCTTTCCATTTATAATCATGCCTGTTGCAGTACAATGGAGAATTGTATCCTTATTCGTTCATACTGGCAATGCAGGAAATATTTAAACAAGTGCTTGTGAAGTATTTATTTTCAAACACGTTAATGATGTGTCTCCAAATCAGTAAAGTTAGTGTACACTGAGTTGTGCATGCAGATAGCACCTTTTGTATCAGGACTTTCTACTTATTATAATCTATGCCTTTTATAGTTTCATTTTGATACAGTAAAAGGTACACACTATTATCTAAGTCAATCTCCTGCACATCACAAACTCTTACATTTTACCCTAATTAATTTTATCCAACCCATCAGTTCAATGCGAGTAAGGAATTTGAGTAAGTTCTCAAGGAAATTCATTCATTCTGAATGTCACAGATCTGTCAAGCCAGTTTTGATATGGCAAATAAATAAATAAATAACTAAAATATGGTAAACAACACATGAAAATTTGCAGGAAGACATTTTTGATTAGATGTTGGACGAAAGTGAGAAAAAATGGTTGCTTATTTTCCTGGCAATGTGCACTTGCTGCCTGGAAAGCCAAATGTATCCTGGGCTCCCTCAGAAGCAGCGTGGCCAGCAGGCCAAGGCAGGTGATCCTGCCCATCTCCTTTGCCCTCATGGGACCCCACCTGCAGTGCTGCATCCAGCTCTGGGCTCCTCAGCACAAGAGAGACATGGACCTGTTGGAGAGCCACATAAATGATTAGAGGGAAGGAACACCTCTCCTGTGAAGTAGAGGCTGAGAGAGATGAGGTTGCTTAGCTTAGAGAACAGAAGGCTCTGGAGTGACCTTATTGTCACCAGTGCCTGAAAGGGGCCTGCAAGAAAGCTAAGGAGAGACTTTTTACAAGGGCATGTAAGGACAGGACAAGGGGGAATGGCTTTAAAATGAAAGAGAGAAGGTTTAGATTAGATATAAGGAAGAGATTCTTTATTGTGAGGGCACAAGTCACTGACACAGCTTGCCCAGAGAAATTGTGGATGCCCCATCCCTGGAAGTGTTCAGGGCTAGGTTGGATGTAGCAACCTGGTTATTGGAAGGTGTCCCTGCTCATGGCAGGGGAATTGAAACTAGATGATCTTTAAAATCCCTTCCATCTCAAACTATTTTGTGAGTCTATTATTGTTTTTCACTTGTCTTCGAGAGTAGAATCAAGCCATTCTTGCACATAATCCCTAAACTTGGTATTAACTGTTTTCTTCAGCCATCTACACATAAAATGCTTAGAAAAAAACCCAGACAACATAGGAAAGATCACTGTGGAAATCTTAACCTGTGAGGATGTACATGTTCCTGTATAAGAAGTCACCACTTGTTCAAAGGCAGAGGATGGTCCTTGCTGGATATTCTGCAAGAGAGAGTCTCTATTGGACTTTAAAGGGAAATCTAAGGCTCAGCTTCGTTATATGGGCTCCAAACCAAGAGAGAGGCATATAGACTTCTCTGAGATCTGGTAGAAAAAGAACAGAGAGAAAGTAGAGCAAAAGCACTCATTAGCACAAATTTAAAACACCATGAAAGGAATCAGCAAAACAACTAAGAGACTTGGAAGGAAGGAAATATCTAATTTACTTAAGCTAATACTCAGTCTGGAAAATAAGCAAAAAGAATTTGCCTGGTCACTAGCAAACATCACTTTGACCCAACAGATATTACCAAATTTAGTGGCAGGATTTCTGTGACCAGATAGTTTAAATCACATGCTACAACTAAAACACCAAATAGTGATCTCAAAATAGCAGAAATTGTACATCAAAAAAGGGCATCAGCTCTTTCTATCACTGGTAAAGGAAACCATTGATCTCAAATGTTTTTGAACCACAGGATAACTATCTACTTAAAACATCTCTCTAAACTGTATAGAGAACTGTATAGAAACTGACTTAGGCTGAATGATCTATTCTGGATTTCCCACAGTGACAGTGGGACTATCTAAAATCACCTACAGCAGTTACCTAGACTGAAAATCAACACAGAAAATATATGTTATCCTTGCCAGGTAACAAAGGCATAGTTCCAAGAATTAAATGTTGTTGTTCACAGCCATTTCTAAAATTAGAAATTTTAAAAACAACAGTTCCCAGAAACTTTTCAAGATCTCTTGACCAGTACTGTCAATTTTCAATTAGTCCTCAAACAGAAGGAAAACTAAAAGTTTGGCAGAAAGTGAGGGGCATATGAGGATTTGAATAAGATAAATGGAGTGACCCAGATAACTGTGGGCTTTTTTTACTTGATTTCAATCTCAGATCATGTAATCAGATTATATATTCATTATATATATTATATATATATAATATTACATAATCAGAATATATTTCACAAATAATCAAAGTAATATAATTAAGATTTATGGAAACAGATTTTGTCAAAGTATAATTCAGCTTTTGAAGTAAATGCAGGTCTTAGAATAACAGTACTGAGATACATATATATATACACACTGATACAGTACACTAGGACTTTTAGGACCTTTGACCTTAAGATATCTTACTAAACAGCTGAAGTATAAATAGAAATAACTAGACAATGATGAACTAAAGGCTGTAATGTACACCTATACTGTGATAATTTTTAGCTCAAGACCGACTGTTCTTTAAAATACCTTCCTAGCTCAAACAAGATTAGTAGCCAGGGGCAGAGAACTGCATGGGTAATGCAGGAAGTCAGGCTGGATCTCAGTGCTTCATCCCAGCTATAAAACCTTCTTTGTGTGGGTAACTTGACTATCAAGTGAAATACTAAGCTGTTTTGCATCACTTAAGGTACTGCTGGTCAGAGTCTTTCCTCATTGCCCGGGCTCCACTACTCCAGTCAGCAATTATATGGGATCTTCCTGCTAATAAACTAGGGTGAGGGCAGTTTAAAGACCTGTATTTCTCCTGAGAGCAGCTAAACTGCCATTCCATGGGTATCTGTGTGGATGTCTTTGTTGGGTGTGCTGCTCACTCCTTTTCTGTCCCACGAAGTCTCCTGCCAAGGTGGCCATGCAATGTTGCCATGGGGTTGTTCAGGATGCCTCTCAGACTTACTGTCTTAGACTATTGATAAATGTAGGTAGATACCCATCCTCTGCTTGTCCTAGTTTGTATTTTCAATGAAAATTAGAAAGTAATGTGAAATTCTAAATTATATTTACAGGTTTGATGCATGACTCAGGTCCTGGTGCAAACCTGGTACCAGTCTCAGGTTTGTAGCGTCTGTATTTTTATCTGATTTGTCTTGAGTGAGGCTGTATACACGTAATTAAAAACTAAATGTTTCCACATAAATCTCTCTTTGATTCCAAAGGGAGCCCAGGTTAAATGAAAGAGTATAGGCTGGGTGCAAATATTTGATGTTTTGGAGACAGAGAGGAAATATTAACAGACCACCAGTAAGTACCTAGTTCATTGTATGGAGCAGCACAGGGTTATTTTTATATTCATATTTGAGCTTTGAAATACACTCAAAGGCAAACTGTGTCACAAATAAGTTATAAGACTTGCTATAAATATTTCTCATGGGATAAGTCTCTGCAAGACATATCATCAAATGGTTTGCCTATCTTCTAGGCTTTGATCTGTAGATTGTAGTAATTAGTGCTGGGAAAGCTCTATTGGATTGCCTAAACTGCTACATGATATTCAGCATGTTTTGCCTCACACAGTTTATATATCCAGGGGGCAGAAATGCCCAGGGATACTATTTGACAACAAATTCACACAGTCAGCAATTTTTCTGGTGAGGTTTAGCCCAAATATGTCTTTTCTAGTCTCATCACATTAAACTCTTGTCATTATACTCCTAAGTGCTATTTGAAATAATTCCTCCTTAGGGTCCTATATACTCTGCTGCAAGTGCAGACTTTTAGATTCATCCTATCATAAACTATGCAAGTTTTCTTTATTCACCTTCAATGTACTTTTATTTTTTTCTTATTTACCTCCAATCTGTCTATGTCTCATGTGAGGTTAGGTAGCCAGACCTAAATACAGTCCTGCAGCTGCAGTCACAGCTGAGAAGCATAAATTTGCAGTTAGTAGCTTGCAAATGAAAGATGTCATCTGTCAGACAGGAAAGAAAAGGATCATAGGTTAGTGAAACAGGTTGCCTCTTTGGGAGAAAAATCATCATTCTCTTTATAGCTGGATACACCAGATTTGGAAAACAACCCAAGTTCATCTCAACAAGATGTGAACAAGAGCCACCCAAGAGCAATTCTCTGGTGAGGAGCATGTCCACTCCACACAAGCTGTCTAGGCTGTCTCTATTGAGGCCCAAGAGAAAATAATTCCAAACTGTAATTCCATAATAACATCAACATCTAACATGGATGGGCTGGATTGCCTCCTCTCTGCTTCAAGATGGCCTTCCCTAAGCTATTGACATAATTTTTAGATGGCTAAAACTAGCCAAGACTGATCTTGTTTTCTTGTTCACAAGCTAATCATAACTGACCTCTTGTGGTTCTGCTATGATTCCTCTTCATGTTTCAGAACAGAAGCCCCTTACAGATGGCCCCACGTGCTGGCTCTGATGGCTAAACAGCCTTTCTCTGTGTGCCTTGGACCCTCATGTTCATTTCCCTTAGAAGCACTGATCCATGGAACATTATGTTGACTCACAGAAATTCTACCAGCAAAAGCTTATTTGACCAAGAAATTGAGACAGAACCACTAAAAAAAAGAAATAATAATCCTTGCTTAGTTTTCCTTTCTCTTTGCCTCTCTAAGATGGGGAGATAGACCTGATTTTGTTGTCCCCACAGGGCCTACATCCATTGCAGGATGATCTTCACAAGAACACCAGCTTGTTTAGACCATAGCTAAAACATAGTCTGAAATACGATGTGGTCCTTCAGAGTCACACTGCTAATTTCAAAGTGCCTTCATGCTGCTGCAAGATGACCAGGCATCAAAATTAGTATAAGCTCAAGCATCTCACTGGAAATGCCTCCAATTCCAGCTGTACAATGGGAGAGGAAAGGCCTTTCCCTGCTCTGCAGGGTGGGCTCTCACTGTGGGGAGAACCTTCTGTTTTGCCATGTATATTGAATATGGGATTCTCTTAAAACAAGCTGGGCACGAGGTGAGTATTTGCTCCAAAAGGAGCTGAAAAAGTGCCTACTAATATCCTTAACAACCTTGTGAATATACAGTAGCTTCATGGTCACATACAGCAGTTAGAAAACAGCAGCTCACTATTCTGAAATGAGAACATAGTGGATTCAAACACACCAGACAGAGCAGGGACAGCACCAGCAGAATCTAAACCCAGCAGATAGACACAGGCTGACGTGAAAATAAAAACAGTAGTGATGAATTCAATCCAATTTTGCATAACACTGAAGATCCCCTTTTTCTGGAAATTCCCGAAGTTCCCAGAGAGTGCAGTTGCAGTGGATGTTTTATTTTGAAGGTGTCATTTTGGGATTACTTCACTGTAGTGATATGTTGTTTATTCAAATGGTGAAGATGCAGTGTCTTAAAAGAATTTCAGTCTTGCTGGAGCTAATCCAGATGCCTGCATTATTTCAACAAGTTTTAACTATCATGAAATTAAAGAGGTACTCTTAGTTTAAATATCACTCATCAGAAATGTTTTCAATAATAGGAATAGTAGGAATTCTCAATAGTTAAGAGCATATATAATATATATAGCTATGAATTTTGAAACAAGCTGAATTCAAAATATTAATCCTCTTTTTCTTCCTTCTATACACCTCATAGTTTGACCAAAACTATCTACATAATATACTCTGAATTCCATGCCATGTCTGACAGATACAGACAATCTCATTAAGCCTTTAAGTTGAAAATTGTGGTGGAGGGGAAAACAGCTAAAATATCATTCCTAAATATACTGTATTTTTTGTCCAATGTTACCTTTTGTGTTTTCCATATAGTAGTAGATAAGTTTCCCAATAGATTTAGAAACTTTCAGTAAAGATTGAGTTTTCTCCGGCAAAGCTTTTTATTTGCAGTTATATCTGCAGGTAGGTAGACATGTTCAGTAGAAACCTTCCTCTGCCTGAGTGAATTGCACCTGGATGCTCAAATATCCCTATCCATCCAGGAAGAAGATGGACACACTGAGTGGGCTTCACTTCATGTACCTGAAGGCACCAAAAAGTGAGATTTAACCTCTCATGATAGACAGCAGAATAAAATGAGTGCTTTTAAGGAAGGATTGTCTGATTTAATTTACATCCCATTTTAGGATGTGATTATTTGCCCTCTGAGCAAAATTAAGACCTGCAAAAGGAACCTGGAGTGGTCATGACTAGCTTTTAGTTGTCTTTATTCATCAGTGGAATCCCCTGCAAGGCTGGGGTCCACCTCCATCCTGCTCCACAGTGTCACTCGCTGATGACAAGATTTTTGCCAGCACAGGAAGGATATTGTATACATTCAGCTGTCAGTTTTCCCACTTGGCAATCTTTTCCATAAACTAAACAAGTCAGATTCCTAGTCCTGACATGCTTCCTTTCAGAGCTGAGAGTAAAAGCATTTGCTTCTGGGAACTAGGAATAAGTACCTCCCCCACCACCCTTGCATCCAGAGTCTTGGAGAACCTGAGGAAGAGTTCCTGCTCTCCCGGTGGTATCATCTTGTGGTGCAGCACATCTGAGGTGAATGTTCGTCCTTCCCCTTCCCATCAGCACAGCACCCAATCATGGGAGAGTCACCACTGTAATTATCACCATAACACTTCATTGAGATAGGAAATGCTCTCACACTTGTTGCACAGATTTGGGAACTGTGGCACCAGAGCCTTCCTGAAATCCTGAACTGAAGTAGGGGTGGGGACGAGACAAGTACTTGCTTCTCCAAAGTCCAAGTCTGCATCATTCTTGCCTTCAAAATAGGCTGTTTTGAATGGCATAGAGTGTCTTCACCTTAACTTTCTCCCACAGTTAAAAAGCATTTCAGGAAACAGGGCATCAGTGAGGAGGGGTCTGTGTCCCAGGGAAAGTAGAGGACTCTGGCTGGAGAGTTGCCATTGCAGTGGGGAACTCCAAGCTCTTTTCTTCTGCATTGCATCAGCAGTGAGCAATGGGGAGACTCATTTGAGCCAACTGTGGATTGTCATTCTTCCTTCCAGACCCAGTGGCCTCTGAAATCACTTAATTGTCAGCAGCAGAATCTGGCACGGGACCATAATGCCAGGTTACTTCACTTCCCTGCAGAATAAAAGATTTCTTCAACCATGAGAAATTATCTCCTGACAGTGCCATTCATTAGGGCTCCCACCTGTAGACTGTTTCATTTTCAGCTTACTCACAGGGTGCTGAAAAGTCAGTGTGTGTGTTATCACTTGACAATATAGTACAGCTAATACCTCTTCACCCTTGTGTATGTTGTCACTTACTGCTCTCTGCCTCAACAATGGCTCACAGTAACATTCAGATCTCGGACTTTGCTCTCCTTTAAAAAAAACCTGTGAAGCCAAATTTTATCAGAGCTCTTGTTTCTTAAGAATTATACACATAAAGGAAAAAGAAATCTGTATTTGATATTTTTTTCCTCTTTTGAATTAGAAAAGTAAAACATAAAATTTTGTCTATAGGTGCTGAATAGAACAGCCTATTTCTAAAGGCCAGAAAACTGTCTTTTCTGAGCTTATGGTTTAATGAATACACTAAAACTAATAGAAATCAGAAGTTTTTATGACAACAAAATATGTCTTAACTAAATGTCAAACTAAACATTCTTCTCCACTTCTTTTGTCATGAAAGTGTTGCCCAACACTTTCTTTAAGGTTTCATTCTCAGGAGGGGGCCTGTAGACACCAAGCCTTGTGGTTCTTATTAATCCATCTGTGTTGTACAGAGACACATCTCTTGGAATCACATCATCATAGAATAGTTTGGGTTGGAAGTGATCTCAGAGATCTTCTAGTTCCGAGTGCCCTGCTACAGGCTGGGACAATTTCCACTGCTGCTGCTTCAGGCTCAGAAGGTTTGCAGTCCTGTATTGTATCATGGATAGCCCAGGGCATCCCAAACCTCTACAATTAAGTGAGGTGAGTCCCAATATATACATCTCAGCACCTCTGTGTCTCTGTCCCCCTGTCTGCTGTAAAAGCCTCTCTCAGCATCATATCATCTAGGATTATGTCTATTTGAATTTGTGTCTGGAAGGCCCTGGAGCACATACAGGAGCTGTGACACAAGAGGCTGCATATCCATGGGAAGCAAGAACCCACCTGGACCACCACAGCCCTGAGACTCACTCTAACCAAACCTCACAACATTTTCATGCCCCTACAAGGCATGGGGCAGCCCTTCCACCCATGCAAATCAGCAGATGTGTGTGTTCAGGGCTAAGCTGTTGAGTGGTGGGAGTGCACACCTTATAGGTATGTGATTAGACACAGAGTCAGATCAGGAAGGGATCTATGGTTAGTATGGCATTGCAGATGGACTTGACTTGTCTGCTGACTGCTGATACTCCAGGGATCTGCCTCACTGTTGCATGGTCATTCCCTCGTGGCCCAAGAGCAGCTGCACTGGTGTCACTAGTCTCACTAGTCTTTCCCCAATACCAGTATATTCTCTGGCTGTCTGAATAGTTACTTTTTTTTTTTTAAATTTTTTTAATTTAGTACGTGCTTTTTCCATTTATTTGGTAAAATCTTTCTGTAGACCCAGATAGGAATGGTGCTGGGCCAAGCAAATGCAAATTAGAAAAATCATGTCTGAGAATGTAAGATCCTGTCGTATTTCGGCTCTTCTCAGCTTGTCCACTGGTGAGGCAAAGGTTTTGCTTTTCTTCAGGTTCTCCTCATCCTTTGTAAGGGCAGCAGTGAGTTGAAAAGGTCACTAGAAGATTGCAAATAAGTTGACTCCTATGAAATTTGTATTTCCTTTCTGGGATAATGGTGATCAGCTGGGAATCTTGAAAAAAACCTCTTTTTTGGGGTGACTTTTTCTTGTGGAGTTAAAACATTGCAGGCGTTTTGCCTTCTTGGCTCTGGTTTCCTCTTTTCTTGCCAGATATCATTATAAGGATTCAAGAAGGATGAGCAATTAAAACCCGTGCAAACAATGTGTCGGACAATTAAATTTAAACGTCCGCTTGTTGAGGCAACATGGGTGAGTGACCGCAGAGCTCCTGGAGCTGGTACCCTGCGGGGGCAGGAAGGACCGCGGAGGTTCATCCCACTCCTCTGAAAAGGGATCCGGGCACCCAGACACCGGGCACAAAGAGCCGGTTGCCTTCGGGGCTGTGCAGAGGTGCCACTGGCTGCGCCCCAAAATTTCGCACCGGGACGGCAGCCCCTGAGCTGCCCGCAGCGCCGGAACACCGCGAATGAAAAACAGGATGGGGAAAAGCCCCTATGTTTTTCCTCGGGAGATAAATGAAAACAGCAGTAAAAGATTAAAAGGGGGGTGACTCCGCACAGGACGCACTGGGGCGGCGGCCGGGGGGAAGCCTGCACGGAGGGGCGGCCCGGGCTCGGGCCCGGCC